>CM076583.1:1219026687-1219220543 GCA_034641835.2 Pinus albicaulis | reverse complement strand
ACAGGATATAGATCAGATCTCCCAAATATTTGTTCCCTCTCTGTACAGACATTTATTTGGCCAAGACGCCCCTTGCATGTCATGGCGGGCCAAGGAGACTCTGGTTAAAGTGGCGCACTGGTTCCCTTTCCCTGGGTACACCTTCATCCGAGTCTTTGGAACTTACAAAGCACCACATGCTATGCCTCGCTTCGTGACAGACAAAATGCTGATGCAGGAGGTGTGCTTTCAGATGTCACACGGATTCTCCAACATCCTATCTAAGGGCAAAAAGAAGCCATGGCCCACTCTTCCCCTCACTATTGGTGCATTCACAGTTAAAGACTTCAAGGAAGTACTAGCAGAGGCAGAAGCAATGAGAAGTTATCAGCTGGGGGCACTTGAACACCGGACATATGACCCAGAGAGAATAGTCCCTGAACACTGCCGGAGAGCCAACCTCAAGTGGACTTATCAGCATCTTGAGCGCCCAGCGGAAGATGAGAGAAGAAACTGGTATAATGCTGAAAGACAACTTGCTCCAGGAATTGACGTGGTCCAGGAAGACTCAAATGATCAGAACTTAGAAGACAGAAGACGTCAGTTAGGAGGTGCCTCTTCATCCATACTCAAGAAATCTCGACTCAACACAGGGCCAACCCCATCCATCAAACAAAAGGAAGTAGAGGCAAAAGCCCAGCAGGAAAGGGAGAAAAAGCTAAAAGAAGATGAGGAGGCGCGCCAAAAGAGTGCATCAGCAACACAAAAGAAGAAGTTGGCCAAAGAGGCTAGGGAAGAAAGGGAAGACAAAGAGGCGCAAGCTGCAGCGGAACAGGCGCTTAAGGCAGAGCTGGACAAGGCAGAGGCTGAACGCCAAAAGAAAGCCGAGCAGGCTGCTGCAGCTGAACAGAAGAAGAGGGCCAAAATAGAAGCAGCAGCAGAGGCTGGATTCCAAAAGAAAGCCGAGCAGGCTGCTGCAGCTCAACTGAAGAAGAAGGCCGAAATCGAAGCAGCAGCAGAAGCTGAACGGCGGAGGAAGGAAGAAGAAGAGAAGAATACAGAGGAAAGAGCGGATGACATGCTAGATGATCTTGAGGACCCATCTCCCCTGTAGCCTTTAAATTGTCTTTTGGCCATGCTTTAATGTTTTCTGAGGTTTTGCGAATTACATATTGCATAAATTGCCCAAAACGTCACTGTTTGCTGTTTCACCCCATGGAATCATCCCTTTACCTTTAAAATCATGCCACAGCTCTCCCTGGGCCCAGAAACCTTGCAAATTCCCAAGAGAAAGGGGGCAAAAAAGTTCAAGGCCGCGCGCACCAAACCCCCGGCAAGCCAGTCTGCGACCTGCGACCCAGCGACCTAGTCGCAAGGTCGCAGAGTCGCATTCTCTCTAGTTTTCAGGATTTGCGACCCTGCGACCCAGCGACCTAGTCTCCAGGTCGCTAGGTCGCACTTTCAATTATTTTCGTAGATCTGCGACCTAGCGACCCAGCGACCCCAGGTCGCCAGGTCGCAAGGTCGCAAGGTCGCGCCCGGGCCCTGTTTGTGTGATCCGCGACCCAGCGACTCACCAGTCCAGTTTTGCATTAACGCAGTTAGGTTTCATCACTAAATTGTAACTGGTTTTTATCGCCATGTCTTTCTTATCGTGGGACTCCTTTCTGAATTTGACAGGTGAAGACATAGAGTGCATACCTGTGCTCTCAGATTCTAGTGACATGGCGCCCCCGCTATCTCGGAGAAAGGACAAGAGAATAGTGGAAGAGATTGATGAGTTGGTGGTGGTGTCCCCACCCCCAATATTCCGAGATACATTATGTACTTTTTCAAAAGACGACAGCATGAGGTGGTACCAGATTTATCAGGAGTTCGCCAAGTTGCCAGAAGAATTTCCGGAAGACCTCCCAGACCGAGAAATATACTTGGCGGTAAAGAGGTCCAAACTACATCTGGCAGGGGCGCATCCAGCCATATTCCCATGTCCGGAGATCATAGACTGGATCATACAAAAGACAGACCCCGAGAAGTTTGTGATCAGGGATCACCAAGGCAGAGCTTTCACTACACTGGTAGGCTCAGATGCACACATTTATTATTCACTGCCTCGCCCAAACGAGCATTTCTCTCCAGAATGGGCTGCTGCTCACGCCGTTCCAATAGTTGATACTATTAAACAATGGTGGGAGGAGCCCGAGAAGTTCAAGGTAAAAAAGAACCAGGAATACCCAGTGGCGAGCCTAAGGAAGGTTTACAAATTGGTTGCCGACATGCTCTGCAGACTGTACGGGCGCCCAGATTGCTCCACCTTCAGCGGCAGTTGGGCTACCATCATGGAATATGTGACAACACAAGGCACCCGTTTCAACTGGGCCGGCATAATGATGACGTCGATGCAGACCAACTTGAACTCAGCATTGGCCCCGGACGAAGGGATGCCTGCTAAATTTTACATGGCCTCGTACCTACTAGACGCGGTTTGCGCCCGAGTAGAGTTTGATGGATGGGAGCACAACTGGGACTCCGAGAACGCACGCGCAATTCATCTACAACTCAAAGTATTTTGGGAGTCCAAATACAAATAGGACATAGATCAGATCTCCCAAATATTTGTTCCCGCTCTGTACAGACATTTATTTGGCCAAGACGCCCCTTGCATGTTGTGGCGGGCCAAGGAGACTCTGGCTAAAGTGGCGCACTGGTTCCCTTTCCCTGGGTACACCTTCATCCGAGTCTTTGGCAGTTACAAGGCGCCACATGCTATGCCTTGCTTCGTGACGGACAAAATGCTGATTCAGGAGGTGTGCTTTCAAATGTCACACGGATTCTCCAACATCTTGTCTAAGGGAAAAAAGAAACCGTGGCCCACTCTGCCCCTCACCATTGGTGCATTCACAGTTAAAGACTTCAAGGAAGTGCTAGCAGAGGCAGAAGCAATGAGAAGTTATCAGCTGGGGGCACTTGAGCATCGAACATATGACCCAGAGAGGATTGTCCCTGAACACTGCCGGAGAGCCAACCTCAAGTGGACTTATCAGCATCTTGAACGCCCAGCGGAAGATGAGAGAAGAAACTGGTATAATGCTGAAAGACAACTTGCTCCGGGAATTGACGTGGTCCAGGAAGACCCAGATGATCAGAACTTAGAAGACAGAAGACGTCAATTAGGAGGTGCCTCTTCATCCATACTCAAGAAATCCCGAATCAACACAGGGCCAACTCCATCCATCAAACAAAAGGAGGCAGAGGCAAAAGCCCAGCAGGAAAGGGAGAAAAGGCTAAAAGAAGATGAGGAGGCGCGCCAAAAGAGTGCAACAGCAACACAAAAGAAGAAGCTGGCCAAAGAGGCCAGGAAAGAAAAAGAAGACAAAGAGGCACAAGCTGCAGCGGAACAGGCGCTTAAGGCAGAGCTGGACAGGGCAGAGGCTGAACGCTAAAAGAAAGCCGAGCAGGCTGCTGCAGCTGAACAGAAGAAGAGAGCCGAAATTGAAGCAGCAGCAGAAGCTGAACGGCGGAGGAAGGAAGAAGAGAAGAAGAACACAGAGGAAAGAGAGGATGACATGCTGGACGATCTTGAGGTAACTCCTCTCGACATACCTCAGGGCCGTACAAAACTCTCTGATGTTAGATCACCCCAGAGACAGGAAGAAGATGTGTTCGACCTGACCAGACTCACATTTGATCAGTTTTCATTCAAAATCCGTCAAGAGAAGAGGAGGTCGTTGGCACATAGTCCCTCTGCATCATCTGCAGTATCCACAGGCAAGGATATAGTTTTGGATACCAGGACTAATCCGGTAATGATAGCGTCAGCAGGTACTGCCTTCGCTGCGGCTACGGAAGAGAATGTAACCTGGATGAGTAGAGAAATAGTATCTCTACAAAACAGACTGCACGCAGCTGAGCAACGCGAAAAGATAGCAGAGCAGGAGAAAGCAGCATTGCAAGCAGAAGTCCAGCAACTTCGAAACCAAGCTCTACCAGCAAATGAAGTCTCGCTTGCCATTTTCAAGGAGTGTGAGGTGTTGGAAATGACTATGAGACAGGTATATGGTGAAATGTTCACCATCAAACAAACAATCGCTCCTCTGGCAAGAGCACGAATGGAAACCAGGCAAAGACAAGATCAGCTCAAAGAGGCTTCACAGGCTTTGGACAGGATGATGGGTTGGACCATACAGTACCCTCAGGCACCTGAAAATTTGCCTAAGAGGGACGGGATCCACACGCAGGATGCAAAATTTCAACTCCGCATAGCAATGCAATCTGGAGACAAATTGTCTAAAGACCTGGACAAAGTGATGTCCTCGTACGACCACCTGATTAGTGGTATCGACTCAATGCATACGCTGCATCACATCCCATCGCTTGGAGCATTAGAAGAGGATAAAACCTGGGAACAAGTAAACCAGGATATTCAAACATTCTTGCAACCTATCAAGCAGGCCGCAGCTGATCCAGAGCCCTCCGCATCTCAAGAGCATCTCAGTCAATTCATCGCCGCTCCGGCGCGGATTTATACCAAGCTTGCGTCGCTCTCAAATCAGATCGGACAGAAAAGGGAGACCTTAGTACCAAACGCTTTGGAATGTGTGCATAGGCTGAAAGAGGAGGTACCTCTGGTGTCCCCCATAGCGGCAGAATACCAGGCATGGCAGGATTTCCTCAGAGAACAACAGGTTGACATCCCTGACATTAACATTTCGCGTCCCGGCAGCAGCAAGTCCTGAGCAGCAAGTAGAACCAGGTCGCAAATCGCACCAACAGGACAGGTCGCAGGTCGCATCTCCTACCTAGGTCGCAGGTCGCATCTCCTACCTAGGTCGCAGGTCGCATCTCCTACCTAGGTCGCAGGTCGCATCACCTACCCAGGTCGCAGAAGGAGTGGGTCGCAAGGTAACCCAAAGGTCAAGAAGGCGAACAGTCAAGGAAACCCAACGGACAATTTTGGCATTATAAATACTCCTACGGGACATTGTAAAAGCGCTTTTCTTTTTTGGGAAAACTCAAGAGCTACATGCATTTGTATTGAAAGATCCTACATTTGAGCATATGAATATAGAGTCTTGTTAAAATACCCTATGGTTATGATGTGTTTTGTTGTATGAACACTTTGCGTACTCCTTGTACAGTTTCAGAATATCCTATGATTAATGAAGCTGCATTATTCATGTCATCGTTTATGCGTCATGGCTATCCGTGTTGTATCAATGATCTTCATTTCATTATCTGTTCTATTAATGAATGTTAATGAACTATTTGTTAGCATTTCGTTTCATCTTTCAGTAAGTGGTGAGGTATCTTATCATAAAGAACTATTTCTTTTGTGATTAGACTACCGAACAAGCATTACCCCACAAAAGATGTGTTGCTAATGACATCTCTTGAGGTGTGTGTGCTTTATCTATAATCTTGCTACGCATAGTGTTTGATTCGTGCTTAAAACATTAATCTTGTATTCTGTATCATGTGAATGAGTGTATGTCCGCAGGTTCGAACAGGTTCTTTTGAGACCGAAGGGAAGTCATCTTAAGTGGTAGCCGGACCCACACCCCGGACGGGATCCCTACTCCAAACGGTTTAAGGTCTAATTGGGACTTTCTACTGGGGAGATCCCCTACTGTTGGCCGGACAAATTTTCCCGTCAACAGAATTGGCGCTAGAAGGAGGGCCGAATGGCAGCCTCCCAGCACACAACAAACATCCCATCGCAAACTCCCCAAGGGGAGGTCATAAACAATGAAACTAACCCTCCTCTTCCAGAAGATATTCCAGGGAGGGAGCTTCGATATTATGAAATCACTAGGGAGCAGCTAAGAGCCTTACGCCCAACTGCCCGAGATCTTGTCAACCATTTACGGTTCACTCCAATCATGGAATACCTTGCCCATACTAGAACTCCACCCGAGAACATCACCCGTAACGGTGCCATCGCTAGTACCATACCCGAGCTCGTAAATCTCATGTTGGAAGACCTCGCAAATGCCGTTGAAGAAAATGATCCTATCCTCCAAGAGGGCGAAGAGGTTGCTGACACCGAGCCTTTCCCCGACGCCCAGCCTAACCAGACTCGACAAAACAACAACCAGGCACACCCCCCACCCGGGGATGGTGAGGGAGGCAGAGGCCGAGGAAACATAGATGGGGGAAATAGAGCTCGTAGAAATGAAGGAGATAGGAATAGAGGCCGAGGGGCCGGAGGTAGAGGAGATAGAGGCCGAGGCCAAGGAAACCAAGCTCGCAACCGCCACCCAAACCCAGTAAGGCCTCCTGTAAACAACTTGGGATATCTTAGATATTTTCTGCACCGTGGGAGACACCAAGACGAACACTCCCGTCACGAGTCAGAAGCATCGGTCTCAGGTTCGGAAGGTGAGTCTGAACATCAGTTTAGGCAACACCAGCGGGCGAGAAGAGTGCAACCCCTGGCCTGGATGGCTCAATCCCCGTTAAACCTTTTAGGCCCGCTCCAGGATCTGCCTAGACATCCAGAGAAACATCTCCCTAAGTTCGACCCTGAGAAGGGCACCTTAGCTGAAGATCATATTAGCAGCTTCTATTTGTCTCTGCAAATCATGAGAGTCCAGTCCGATGATGTCGCATGTCGAATGTTTCCCCATACCCTTGAAAACAAGGCAGCCACTTGGTACCTCTCTCTCCCCAGTGCCTCCATCACTTCATGGGAACAATTCCGTCGCATTTTCCTGCATAAGTTTTCAGAAGATAAAACTCCTTCCATGCTTCTTACTGAACTGAGCACCATCAAGTGTCAAAAAAAGGAAAAGGTTGAGGACTTCAACCAACGCTTTGCTACCATACTGCAGAAATTTCCTCCAAACTTAGCGTTGGATGACTCAATCACTATTGACTACTACACCAAAGCCCTACCTAGAGATATTGCAGTTTTCGTGAAACGTGAAGCCCGCGCTAACCTTACGGCTAATTATGAGGTTGCTCTCGCTGTGGAAAAAGACATGCTTTCGATAGGAGCCATCGATCATGAAGGGAGAGATGATCACAAGTCTAACACAAAAAGAGGTCAGTCCTCCACTCCTAAGACTACTGATAGGGATAGAGATGCTTTTGACTTTGAAAGCATGGCCAAAACGCTCAAGCATTTAACAAATGAAGTCACTGACCTCAGGAGAAAGGGCGCAGAAGCCACGGCTAGTAGTAGACCACCAAAACCTTTTTTCAGAAAAAGTAATCTCAATACTAACAGACCTCCGTCCAACACAAATACTGCTCTCAATGTGGAAGAGATAGGGAAAGATAATTTCTGTTCTTTCCACCAAGCTGCCCATTCCGAGAAAACATGCCCTCAATGGATTGGCAGCATGACAGCAGTAGTTAATCAGCTTTTAGATGATCAAACTCTAGGGGATGTGACGGAGGATGAGTTTTCAGATCACGATGAAGATCCGCCCTCAAATGAAGAGCCAGGATCCTCTATCCTTGCTTTTGACATAATTCGAGGTGGAGAAAACCTTACCCCTATCGATATTTACATGGCGGATGCTCCCAAGGATCAGCCCGTGCGGAATTATAGCCTCAGAAGCAAAGGACCTGTTCCCGAACAGTCTTATGAAGACAAGAAAAGGGCTTTCCTAAGGAAAATCATGCCCCCTGGAAACGGAAAACAATCTGTCCCGGAAAAACTTCCCAACAACACTACCCGAGCGAGTCAAAAGAGCAAACTTCCGACAGAATCCTCTAAGACTTCCGCCGAGCCTAGCCCTCAAACAGAGCCCAGCTATAACATTGTTGAAGATATGAAGAAAACAAGAGCAAAAATTTCTCTCTATGAGTTGGCCCGCATTACTAATCAAAGGGAGCTCATTCTTAAGGCTTTCGCAAATACTTCAGCTACGAAGACTGTGAGCAACACGTCTGCGCAAGCCGGACTAGATGTGCAATCCATAGTAAACGCCATTAATACAAACTCTAGAGGATCCACACCCCCTTTCCTTTTGTCCTTCGAGATTTTCAACTTCAATGTCCACAACTGTCTGGTTGACTCCGGTGCCTCTACAAACGTCATGCCTTTATCTGTCTGTAAGAAACTTAACATTCGCCCAGAGAAGACTGATGCAAAAATCATACAACTCGATAGATCACAAGTACCCGCCATAGGAGAATTGAACAATGTCATCATCCGCTTGTCATCAGACTCTAGGGTCCATCAGTGCATTGACATTGTGGTTGTCGATATCCCGGAAGCATACGGCCTATTGCTCAGTAGAGATTGGTCCAGCAAATTACAAGGCTACTTCGCCACCGATTGGTCCCACTTATGGCTTCCTTACAAGGGGCGGAATAATCAGATCAGAGTAGAGAGTGAACCCTATATGAAACACACCGTCACTGATCTGGACGCCGTTAATGAACCCATCAGCTTTGCACAAGAAGAGCTCGGCATGTGCTTTCTAGAGTCAATATTTGGATGCTACCAACCCCCCCAGTCTCCTATAGGCCCCGAGGTTCAATCTGAAGTAGCCTTTGTCACTGAAGAGCAAGTAATTCCTGACTTACCACCAGCAGAGACCCCTTCACAACCTAGTGCCCTGAAGGAGCCAGAAAGTGACCTATGGACCTTGTATTATGATGGATCCAAGACTAATGACGGAGCTGGTGCTGGTTGCATATTGCTTGACCCGCACAAGAATAAATACTTGATCTCATGTCGGCTAGAGTTCCAGTGCACCAACAACTCTGCTGAGTACGAGGCATTAATCCTCGGACTTAAAAAGGCACTGGACTTGAAGGTAAAATGTTTGCAGGTCATTGGAGATTCCGAGATCATCACCCGCCAGGTACGCAACACTATTCACTGTTTATCCCCACATTTAAAGGCGTATCAACAAGAGGTATGGCGTTTGATTTCTGGTTTTGATGCATTTGGAATTAAATCTGTCCTTAGGATGCACAACGCAGCAACAGATACTCTGGCCAACGCTGCTGCTAGATTCACCCCTTTGAGGGACGACTTTTCTATTGAAATTGTATATAGGCCCTCTGTGCCAGACAATATTTCTAATTTACGCGTTTTTAACGATGATCAACAGATTTTGGACTTTATGTGCAATACTGAAGTATTCAAGGACGCGGCAATCGATGAGGAAGAACATGAGAGTACGTTACAGAAAAAGAATGATGAACACAAAGAGAACATTATGCCCAAGGGGGTGGTATCACTAGAAAAGATGTTTGATTTGCAAAACCGATTCCGCAGGCCTCCGAACACCAAAGTGCAAAGTTCCATATTGGCACATCGGCAAGTCAACTTGGGGTCAGATGAGAACCCTAAGTTCGTTAACCTTGGCAAAGACTGCAGTGATGAAGAGGCACTGGCTTTCACCCAGTTATTCCAGAAGTATCGTGATGTATTTGCCTGGACATATGAAGATCTACGTACATACGATACTCGTATCATTCAACATGTAATACCCATGAGGGAAGGCGTTAAACCCTTCCAACAGAAACTCAGAAAAATACATCCAGCTTTGGAGCCAATGATTCTAAAAGAACTTAATAAGCTTTTAGATGCTCGCATCATTTTCAAAGTTCGTCACTCCACGTGGGTGTCGAATCTGGTACCTGTGCGAAAGAAGTCTGGTGAAATTCGCTTGTGTGTAGATTTCCGCAATGTGAATCAGTCCTCAAACAAAGACAACTACCCGGTGCCTCCCATGGAACAGATATTACAAGCTGTGTCTGGATCTGAGATGTTCTCCCTATTGGACGGCTTCTCCGGCTATAACCAAGTGCTGGTAGCTGAACCGGACAAATTGAAAACCACATTCCGGACAAAATGGGGAACCTTTGCTTTCAGACGCATGCCCTTTGGATTGATCAATGCAGGAGCCACCTTCCAACGAGCTATGGACATAGCCTTCCGCGGTCTAATAGGGCAGAGCGTGGTGGTTTATTTGGACGATGTTACTGTATTTTCAAAACGCAGGGGCGATCATTTACGCCACCTTAAGCAAATCTTCGAGAGATGCAGGAGGTATGGAATATCGCTCAATCCTAAAAAGAGCGTTTTTGTTGTGGCAGAGGGAAATTTGCTAGGCCACATTATCACTAAACAGGGCATTGTGGTTGATCCGGAACGGGCTAAAGCCATCGCTCAGATTCCGCCCCCAAACAACACGAAAGCAATGCAATCCTTCCTGGGGAAGATTAATTTTGTCCGTAAATTCATTTCAGATTTCGCGCAAATTGTCAGGCCACTGCAGGGAATGATTAAAAAGAATGCTGCATTCAAATGGAATCCCTCAGAGAAAGAGGCCTTCGACAAAATCAAAAGGGCTATAGGTGAAAATCCTTCCCTCCAAAGTCCAGATTTTGATAAAGGTTTCATCCTATACACTTTCGCTTCAGATTCCTCGCTTGCGGCTGTCCTCACGCAGAAAGATAATAACAACGATGAACGGCCCATTTCTTTTATGAGCACCGGTCTACAGGGAGCTGAATTAAACTATCCGGAAATTGACAAGCAAGCCTATGCGGTTTACAAGGCCGTAAAACATTTTAGGCCCTATATCTTGAAAAGTCACGTCACGGTTTTTGTACCGCACCCAGCAGTCCGCTCACTCTTCGTACAGCAAGAACTAGGCGAAAGGCGGGGCAACTGGATGGCATGTTTACAAGAATACGATTTAGAGTTCAAACCAGCACATACCGTTAAAGGACAGGGCTTATTTCAAATGGCCGCAGAGGCTGCAAGTACTCGTGAGATGGAAGAAGAATGTTGGGAACAAGAGATCGACATGTATCAGAGCGACCATGTGCCTCAGCAAAATAGCCCTTCTTGGTATTCTGATATTTCAAGATATCTGGCCCAAGGCACGATGGACCCCGCTCTTACCGCCCGACAGAAGCGCGCAATAAGATTAAAAGCCGCATCTCACCAACTGGTCCAAGGTAAGTTATTCAAGAAACACCACGATGGGGTCCTGTTACGCTGCTTGGAAACTGACGAAGCACGGAAAATCTTAACTGAGTTACATGACGGACCCGCTGGAGGTCATTTTTCCGGAGATACCACTGCCCATAAGATAATGCGTGCAGGATATTATTGGCCTAATCTTTTCAGAGACGCGCATGCATATGTTCGGAAATGCATTCAGTGCCAGAAGTTCGCCAACCGAGAAGCACGGCCGGCCGCACCACTACTCTCAGTAGCAGTAGAGGAACCTTTCCAACAATGGGGTTTGGACGTAATTGGGGAAATCCTACCTCACTCTTCTAAACAACATCGGTATATCCTTACGGCCACTGATTACTTCACCAGGTGGGTCGAGGCAACACCGTTACGCCGAATCAACGATCACGAGGTAATAGAATTCCTCACGCATTCCATCATGACCAGGTTTGGCGTTCCGACTTCTTTAGTTTTTGATAATGCGACTTATTTCTCATCTTTTAAGTTATATGATTTTGCGCTGGAAAATGGAATTATTTTGAAACATTCTGCAAACTACTATCCCCAGGGGAATGGATTAGCTGAATCCACTAACAAGAACCTCATCCGGATTATTAAGAAGACCCTTCTATCCCACCAGCGTAACTGGCACAATGCCCTTCACAATGCACTGTGGGCTGACCGTATTACTCCAAATTCCTCTTTAGGCACCTCCCCATTTTTCCTCGTGTATGGAAAAGAAGCTGTTCTACCTTCTCATCTATCTCTCCCGGCCCTCCAGCTGTCCCAAGAATGTCATGGCACCCCGTGTCCCACCTTGCAGAACCGAATCGACACCTTGCTGAAATTGGAGGAAGAAAGGAAAAAGACCCGGGAAAAGTTTGCCATCCATCAGAGCCGAATCAAAAGATGGTTTGATAAAAAGTCCGCGGGAAATAAAATTTTTGAAGTAGGAGACCTGGTCCTTAAGTGGGATAAAGCCCATGAGGAAAAGGGGAAGCATGCTAAGTTCCAAGCACTTTGGACAGGCCCGTTCCAAATTAATGAAAAGATAGGATCACACACATTCAGATTACAAACCCTTGATGGACGAGTCGAGGTCCTCCCGGTAAACAGGCATGACCTCAAACACTATTTCACTTAACAGCCCTTCGAGGGCTGTCTGGTTTTGTACCATAGTTCCTTGTCTTTTGTTTGTTAAAAAAAAAAAAAAAATTAATAATAATAAAAATAAATAAATAAAAATAAATATATATATATATATATATATATATAAATAAAATAGAATAAAAACCTAAGGAAGGATTTGTTAGAGCTACGCAGATTGGCATACTGTAGCAGGTTCTCCGCTGATGGAAAGCCTTTCCCGATAAACTCAAAGGCGGCGAAAGTTGTTTGCCCTCTACACCTAGAGGTAGCACATTACCAAGCACAAGTCGTCAAGCAGGGGAACTTACCTCGCCAGTCTGAGAGGGTGTCCACAAAAGAAAATGCAGTGTAAATGGTAACCGGACCAGAAGGGAAGAGAAATACTCTAAGCTACGATAGGGCGTCTGGGAAAAACCAAAGTCCTCATACCAGACCAGGAACAACCTCTCTGCAAGCAAAATAAGTCGGGATCCCTCATCCGCCCAGGCCAAATGGCCATTTCAAATAAGTGCCATAAGCACATCTAAATAAGTGCCTCGGGCACATTCAAAATAAGTGCAATAGCACACAAATAAGGGTAAAGGATTGAGAAAGGCTTCCTGCGCAGAGAGGTGATGTAACGACTCCGCCGGGGTACTGACCAGGCTCGCTGGCAGCGGAGCAACATTCACGATTCCTAGGCAGTGACTCCGCCGGGACCGGGAGGTTCGCTGGCAGCGGAGCAACACGATGAGGAAAAAATAATCGTACCAGACCCTGTGGCCGCCTGGAGTTCTCCAACCCTTCCAGTCCGGAGACCTGAAGAAAGAATTTGTTTGAATGGCGCCCAACCAGACCAGCAGGTTGAGCAACCCAGCTAGATGCCGAAGGCTAGGAAATGGCAACCACAAGGTAAAAGAGGACAGTTAGCATAAGCCCCTCCCTCCCACCGCAAAGACTAACCATCAGCAGATACTCTGAGTTCGTCCAGTGAATCGCCATTTGTTGCAGTCCCTACAACACCCTCCAAAATTTTGACCACCATTTCAAATTTTCGGAGCCCCTCAGAAACAAAGAGAAATTGCTAAGTCACTAAGTCGCAAAAGTAAACAATTCATGAAAACTGCGACCTAGCGACCTAGCGACCCCGCGACCTCAGGTCGCCAGGTCGCCAGGTCGCAGATCCCCTAAACTTATGAAAAATGCGACCTTGCGACCTAGCGACCTCGGGTCGCCAGGTCGCCAGGTCGCCAGGTCGCAAATCCCCTAAACTTATGAAAAATGCGACCTTGCGACCTAGCGACCTCGGGTCGCCAGGTCGCAAAACTCAAAATTTGACAAATCTGCGACCCAGCGACCTGCATTAATTACCCGCACGTGCGACTTTCTATAAAAGGGAGGTCGCAGGTCGCATTTTTCACATTCAGCGATTTGTAAGGAAAACGCCTCTGACAGCTCAACTGACGAGTTTTTCCCGGGTAAGTTGCCATTTCTTCCTCCTGTTTCCATTCTTATGACTTTCTTACTAAACCCATCTCCCCTGTAGCCTTTAAATTGTCTTTTGACCGTGCTTTAATGTTTTCTGAGTTATTTGCAAATTACATGTTGCATAAAATTGCCCAAAGCCTCACTATTTGCTGTTTCACCCCATGGCATCATCCCTTTACCTCTAAAATCATGCCACAGCTCCCCCTGGGCCCAGAAACCTTGCAAACTCCCAAAAGAAAGGGGGCAAAAGAATTCAAGGCCGCACGCGCAAAACCCCCGGCAAGCCAATCTGCGACCTGCGACCCAGCGACCTAGTCGCGAGGTCGCAGAGTCGCATTTTCTCCATTTTTCGGGATTTGCGACCTTGCGACCCAGCGACCTAGTCGCCAGGTCGCTAGGTCGCGTTTTCCCATTTTTCGCAGATCTGCGACCTAGCGACCCAGCGACCCCAGGTCGCCAGGTCGCAAGGTCGCAAGGTCGCGCCCGAGCCCTGTTTGTGTGATCCGCGACCCAGCGACTCACCAGTCCAGTTTTGCATTAACGCAGTTAGGTTTCATCACTAAATTGTAACTGGTTTTTATCGCCATGTCGTTCTTATCGTGGGACTCCTTTCTGAATTTGACAGGTGAAGACATAGAGTGCATACCTGTGCTCTCAAATTCTAGTGACATGGCGCCCCCGCTATCTCGGAGAAAGGACAAGAGAATAGTGGAAGAGATTGATGAGTTGGTGGTGGTGTCCCCACCCCCAATATTCCGAGATACATTATGTACTTTTTCGAAAGACGACAGCATGAGATGGTACCAGATTTATCGGGAGTTCGCCAAACTGCCAGAAGAATTTCCAGAAGATCTCCCAGACCGAGAAGTATACTTGGCGGTAAAGAGGTCCAAACTACATCTGGCAGGAGCGCATCCAGCCATATTCCCATGTCCGGAGATCATAGACTGGATCATACAAAAGACAGACCCCGAAAAGTTTGTGATCAGGGATTCCCAAGGCAGAGCTTTCACTACGCTAGTAGGCTCGGATGCACACATTTATTATTCACTGCCTCGCCCAAACCAGCATTTCTCTCCAGAATGGGCTGCTGCTCACGCCGTCCCAATAGTTGATACTATTAAACAATGGTGGGAGGAGCCCGAGAAGTTCAAGGTAAAAAAGAACCAGGAATACCCAGTGGCGAGCCTAAGGAAGGTTTACAAATTGGTTGCCGCCATGCTCTGCAGACTTTACGGGCGCCCAGATTGCTCCACTTTCAACGGCAGTTGGGCCACTATTATGGAGTATGTGACAACACAGGGCACCCGTTTTAACTGGGCCGGCATACTGATGACGTCGATGCAGACCAACTTGAACTCGGCATTGGCCCCGGACGAAGGAATGCCTGCTGAATTTTACATGGCTTCATACCTACTAGATGCGGTTTGCGCCCGAGTAGAGTTTGATGGCTGGGAGCACAACTGGGACTCCGAGAACACGCGCGCAATCCATCTACAACTCAAAGTATTTTGGGAGTCCAAATACAAACAGGACATAGATCAGATCTCCCAAATATTTGTTCCCGCTCTGTACAGACATTTATTTGGCCAAGACGCCCCTTGCATGTCGTGGCGGGCCAAGGAGACTCTGGCTAAAGTGGCGCACTGGTTCCCTTTCCCTGGTTACACCTTCATCCGAGTCTTTGGCAGTTACAAGGCGCCACATGCTATGCCTTGCTTCGTGACGGACAAAATGCTGATTCAGAAGGTGTGCTTTCAAATGTCACACGGATTCTCCAACATCCTGTCAAGGAAGTGCTAGCAGAGGCAGAAGCAATGAGAAGTTATCAGCTGGAAGCACTTGAGCATCGAACATATGACCCAGAGAGGATTGTCCCTGAACACTGCCGGACAGCCAACCTCAAGTGGACTTATCAGCATCTTGAACGCCCAGCGGAAGATGAGAGAAGAAACTGGTATAATGCTGAAAGACAACTTGCTCCGGAAATTGACGTGGTCCAGGAAGACTCAGATGATCAGAACTTAGAAGACAGAAGGCGTCAGTTAGGAGGTGCCTCTTCATCTATACTCAAGAAATCTCGAATCAACACAGGGCCAACTCCATCCATCAAACAAAAGGAAGCAGAGGCAAAATCCCAGCAAGAAAGGGAGGAAAAGCTAAAAGAAGAAGAGGAGGCGCGCCAAAAGAGTGCAACAGCAACACAAAAGAAGAAGTTGGCCAAAGAGGCCAGGAAAGAAAAAGAAGACAAAGAGGCACAAGCTACAGCGAAACAGGCGCTTAAGGCAGAGCTGGACAGGGCAGAGGCTGAACGCCAAAAGAAAGCCGAGCAGGCTGCTGCAGCTGAACAGAAGAAGAGAGCCGAAATTGAAGCAGCAGCAGAAGCTGAACGGCGGAGGAAGGAAGAAGAGGAGAAGAACACAGAGGAAAGAGAGGATGACATGCTGGACGATCTTGAGGTAACTCCTCTCGACATACCTCAGGGTCGTACAAAACTCTCTGATGTTAGATCACCCCAGAGACAGGAAGAAGATGTGTTCGACCTGACCAGACTCACATTTGATCAGTTTTCGTTCAAAATCCGTCAAGAGAAGAGAAGGTCGTTGGCACAAAGTCCCTCTGCATCATCCGCAGTATCCACAGGCAAGGATATAGTTTTGGATACCAGGACTAATCCGGTAATGATAGCGTCAGCAGGTACTGCCTTCGCTGCGGCTACGGAAGAGAATGTAACCCGGATGAGTAGAGAAATAGTATCCCTACAAAACAGACTACACGCAGCTGAGCAACGCGAAAAGATAGCAGAACAGGAGAGAGCAGCATTGCAAGCAGAAGTCCAGCAACTTCGAAACCAAGCTCTACCAGCAAATGAAGTCTCGCTTGCCATTTTTAAGGAGTGTGAGGTGTTGGAAATGACTATGAGACAGGTATATGGTGAAATGTTCACCATCAAACAAATAGTCGCTCCTCTGGCAAGAGCACGAATGGAAACCAGGCAAAGACAAGATCAACTCAAAGAGGCTTCACAGGCTTTGGACAGGATGATGGGTTGGACCATACAGTACCCTCAGGCACCTGAAAATTTGCCTAAGAGGGACTGGATCCACACGCAGGATGCGAAAGTTCAACTCCGCATAGCGATGCAATCTGGAGACAAATTGACTAAAGACCTGGACAAAGTGATGTCCTCGTACGACCACCTGATTAGTGGTATCGACTCAATGCATACGCTGCACCACATCCCATCGCTTGGAGCATTAGAGGAAGAGAAAACCTGGGAACAAGTAAACCAGGATATTCAAACATTCTTGCAACCCATCAAGCAGGCCGCAGCTGATCCGGAGCCCTCCACATCTCAAGAGCATCTCCGTCAATTCATCGCCGCTCCAGCGCGGATTTATACCAAGCTTGCGTCGCTCTCAAATCAGATCGGACAGAAGAGGGAGACCCTAGTACCAAACGCTTTGGAATGCGTGTATAGGCTGAAAGAGGAGGTGCCTCTGGTGTCCCCCATAGCGGCAGAATACTAGGCATGGCAGGATTTCCTTAGGGAACAACAGGTTGACATTAACAGTTCGCGTCCTGGCAGCAGCAAGTCCTGAGCAGCAAGAAGAACCAGGTCGCAAATCGCACCAACAGGACAGGTCGCAGGTCGCATCTCCTACCTAGGTCGCAGGTCGCATCTCCTACCTAGGTCGCAGGTCGCATCACCTACCCAGGTCGCAGAAGGAGTGGGTCGCAAGGTAACCCAAAGGTCAAGAAGGCGAACAGTCAAGGAAACCCAACGGACAATTTTGGCATTATAAATACTCCTACGGGACATTGTAAAAGGGATTTTTCTTTTTTGGGAAAACTCAAGAGCTACATGCATTTGTATTGAAAGATCCTACATTTGAGCATATGAATATAGAGTCTTGTTAAAATACCCTATGGTTATGATGTGTTTTGCTGTATGAACACTTTGCGTATTCCTTGTACAGTTTCGGAATATCCTATGATTAATGAAGCTGCATTATTCATGTCATCGTTTATGCGTCATGGCTATCCGTGTTGTATCAATGATCTTCATTTCATTATCTGTTCTATTAATGAATGTTAATGAACTATTTTGTTAGCATTTCGTTTCATCTTTCAGTAAGTGGTGAGGTATCTTATCATAAAGAACTATTTCTTTTGTGATTAGACTACCGAACAAGCATTACCCCACAAAAGATGTGTTGCTAATGACATCTCTTGAGGTGTGTGTGCTTTATTTATAATCTTGCTACGCATAGTGTTTGATTCGTGCTTAACACATTAATCTTGTATTATGTATCATGTGAATGAGTGTATGTCCGCAGGTTCGAACAGGTTCTTTTGAGACCGAAGGGAAGTCATCTTAAGTGGTAGCCGGACCCACACCCCGGACGGGATCCCTACTCCAAACGGTTTAAGGTCTAATTGGGAATTTCTACCGGGGAGATCCCCTACTGTTGGCCGGACAAATTTTCCCGTCAACACAACCTTATTTCACACTCAGTTACGAACTGTCAGACCCTCTCTCTCTGCTCACACATAGCAGCAGCATAAATACAAAACCTTTCACACAACATACAAGAAATTTGATCATGGCATCAAGACTGATGCAAATGGTCTGACGCCACTCAAGGGACAACGACATACAACCTAATGAAAATGTGACTGGCAATAATAAATTGACCACTAGAAAATTCCCGCTTGGAAATGCACTAAACTGGCCACTGAGTTTTCTGGGTTTTAATGAATCTTTTCAGTGATAAATTTCATCAAACACATTTTGAGTAGACTGTTGAAGTTGTAATGCTCTCTCAACTTGTTACAAATAGCACTAATAGTGGGTTTCATAAACCAATTCAATACCTCTAAGTGTTGTAGTTGTTTTTCTAGAAATTTATTGCCAAGCAAACATAGATAATGAAGAATACAAGATCTTCAAAATGATGGTATGATATATATATATATATATATATTGAACCCAGAATTGTCTTTAAGGCTGATACAATGAATTGACAACAGATCTGAGCAGGGACAGATTGTCTATTATAATATTAACTCAGCAATAAAACACAGTGAATAATATAAGAGAAACCTGATACATTACTTCAACAAGTTTGCTTATGTATTTTTCGATGATATGTATTGCATTTGGTGCCATTTTGATATATTTACCTTTGCATGGTATATAAATGAGCAAAATTTTCATATTTTGTCTCTATTGGCTTGGAATCATGGTTGCAAATCTTTAAAATAGTTTTTTTTATTATTATTAAAAACTAATTATTTAATGTGTTTTTTTTAAAACCGGTTCATTGAGATCTGACCGCTACCAGTTAGACCGGTTCTGATTCGAAACCTGGTTCATTAGCTCCACCGGTCCAGGCACCGGTTCCAGTTTTAATAACTATGATATATATATATATATGATTAATAATATTTACAAGACACTAATTTTTGTTTATGTTGTAGATTGTTGGGTGAATATTTGTTACCATCGCCAAATACTTTACCTTGAACATATCGAGATCTACGTGCTATTATGAAACACTTTGGAATGGAATATAACACTATAGATGCATGTCCTAAAGATCATATTATATATTATGGAGAACATGCGTTGAAAACAGAATGTCCGAAATGTGGTACCAGTAGATATCGAACGGATCAACTAACCAAAAAGGTGCCTCAAAAGGTTCTTCATCATATTCCTATAATTCCACGTTTGCAGCGAATGTTTAGGTGTAACAGCATAGCACAGTTTATGGATTTCCATGAAAAGAATAGAAGTGGAGATGGTGTTCTTCGAATGCCTGCAGATGGTTCTGCATTTAGAGAAATCGAGGAAAAATATGTAGATTTTAAAAATGAACCTCGTAATGTTAGGCTTTCATTGGCAGCTAATGGTGTTAATCCATTCGGAGAGCTTAGATCTACTTACTCAGTGTGGCCTATTTTCGTTATCAACAATAACATTCCTCCTTGGATGTCAATAAAGAGGGAGTACATAATTTTGACTATGATTATTCCAGGTATTTGATACATTATTTCTTTGAATGTAACATTTTCATTTCTCTTGTTGTTTGCATAAATATATATTTTATTTATTTATTTACTTATATATACATATATCATGGTAGTAATTATTATGTACCGTAATTTTGAACAAGTAGGTATGTACCAGGTCAAAGATAGGAATGTATATATTGAGCCTCTTATCGATGAGCTAATACAGTTATGGCATGGCATTACTATGTATGACATCACTAAACCAATCAAGAAGAAGAGATTTCAATGTCGTGGAATGCTTTTATGGACAATTCATGATGCCCCAGGACTAACACATGTTTGTGGTATGTAATATTTCGTTGCACTGTAATATAATACATAATTATCTAAATTAGATATACCATATTGCATGTTTTAAAAATGATCTCATAGTATATTAATTGTTATTGATCCATCTATTGCAGGTCTTCAAACAAAGGGTAGATTTGCATGTCCAGTTTGTGGCCCTAAGATGAAGTATCGTCATTCGCCAGACTTGAGAAAGATGGTGTTTGATGAATTTAGGCACTTCCTCCCTAGGAACCATAAGTATTTTACTACTGAAAAACATCTTTTCAATGATAAATAAGAAACTGGATTAAAACCATGAATAATGACACCTCAGTTGTGGATGTTGGAATTTAACATAATTAATAATCGTCAAGCAGCTGGTACGTAATTTGTGTATATATATATATATATATTATTTGTTTATGTAATGTTTGGAATTTTTGTTTTAACTAATGAATTTATTTTATTGTATTTTATAATTAATATTATTCTGATTTATTTTATTCTTTGATATCAAGGTCATCGTCGCGGTGAAGGTACTAATATTGTACTTCCACCTAGAATGAAATGTTATCCTTCTCAATTCGCGAGGTTGCCCTACTATGAGGACCTAAAAATAGCTCATTTGTTTGATACAATGCATGTCGGGAAGAATGTGACGGAAATGTTATGGCGAACCATAGATGGTGCACATGATAGAGATAAAATTGACAAAATTTGTGCTGACATTGAGAAATCGAATCATGCAATGAAAAGTGTGATCGATAGATCAAATAACAATGGAGGTCGAAATTATAGTAATATTCCATGGTTATTAACAGAACAACAAAGCAATGATGTAAAAGAGGTCGTTAGAAGAATTAAATTTCCAACAGGTTTTGCTTCAAACATAAATAATATCTTAACGAAGAAAGGTGACTTCAGTGGGGTGAAAACACATGATTTTCATACCTTTGTTAAGGTAATTTTTTTGGTATACGTTTTTGTATGTTATTGCTTGAAAACATATTTTAAAATTTCATTTTTTCTGTTTAATTTGGAAACTAATAACGATTCATTTTTTATTTTTATAGTATGTTCTACCTATATCTCTCCCACATGACTTCAACAACAATTTCAAACAAGTTATATGTGGTCTTAGTAAATACATGAGGTAAGTAGTTTTGATTTATACACAAAATCTAATTGCTACAATTTATTTTCGTACTTGATGAAATGATGTATTAATTTACTTGTAATGAAATATATATTATGTTTCATTGAAATAGCCTTGCGTAATGATTTGTAGATGGTTGTCATTGAAAGAAATCCATCAAGATGAAATAAAGTATTGGAAGAGAGAAATTCCTCGGCTAATGTGTGAAATGCAAAAGTATCTACCTCCAATATTTTTCAATGCACAAGAACACTACTTGATACACCAATTTGAGGAGATTGAAATGTGTGGACCAGTACACACAAGGTCAATGTGGATGGCTAAGAGGCACCTGAAATCCTTGAAGGCTTTAGTTAGACAAAGAGCACGACCTGAGGGTTCTATGGTGGAGGGATATGTGGTATATGAATCCATGGTGTATATTAGTCATTATATTCCTATATTATATGCGCCAGCCATGAAGGTGGTGGATTGCATTTGGGATGTGAACTCCATCAAAAAATTTGAAGTGGAGCACCTGTTGGGAAAAGGTAGAATGAAGAAAGTGAGAGGTAAAAGATTTATTATGTATAATACATATAATGTTTCATTTTTTTACATCATGTATATGATCATTATATTCATTTAGGTCCTATTCTTTCATAGTTTATTAATTAATATAATTTACCATGGTTATAAGTAATATTTATTAATATTGGTGAATTATTGTTTTTTTTATTCAGGTGCTCAAGATTATGAGGCACTACTTTTATACATTGCAAACAATATTGAGTGGATGAGTGAATGGATTGAAACATGTAAAGCACGTAACAATGGTAGGTTATCATGGCAACTACTGTCTGAATTGATTAGAGAAGCATATCGTAGTGGAGATGGAAACGTTATAGACAGGGAAATCGATTTAGCATATGGTTTGAAAGATAAAAAGGTAAGAAATTAATTCACCTATTTTATTCATTACTTATTTTATACTATATTTATAATGTGACAACAAGTTTGATTTTTCAGTTAATTTTCATGCTGTGTAAATTATATGATTAATTATTAATTGAGAATGCATCTTTTTCATGTTTGGAATATTGCAGTTGAAACACCACAAGGCTATGTGGTGCAATGGTCGTAAATTTCGCGTTAAGCAGTTGGATGATAACAGGAAAACTTCTGATAGTGGGATAACTGCAGTATTCCAGGTCACTAATGTTTCCACCAGGAGTGACAGACGTCCTCGAGAATCTGAAAATAGATATTATGGGTTCTTAGATGATATATTTGAGTGTGACTTTAATTCCTTCAAAATAGTTTTGTTTGACGTCAAATGGTATAGGCTACGAATGAATGTACGTGATGATGATAGAACACTTATTCAACATGAGAATGGATTTCCAATGGTTAAAACATCGTAGTTTGAAGCAGGAAAACATCGCTATGTTTTTCCAAGCCAATGCGAACAAGTCTTTTACTCAGAGGTTCCAGGTGAGAACGAATGGTCATTTGCTATTAGATATGATCCAAGAGGAAGGCCAGTAGAGTATACTGTAGAGGAAGAAGATGATATTGATCAAGAAGAAAATGATGCAGTGGCAGATGAGCAGGAAGATGCATTGACAGATGAAGAATATATCTTAGAAGATGAACTAGGCATAGGGGATGAGGCAACAATTATTGATGATGATGTCGATGAGGATATTATTGAAAATGACATAATTGATGATGATGATGACATGGTAGATCATTTCAACACCGTTTCTGAATCAGATGTTGATATATATGTCGATCAGTTGGATGAAGATCAAGAAGATATAGAATAAGAATATTGATACAGATGTTATGTTCGAGTATGAGTTGGTATGTTATAACTTTATATTTTAATATGTAGGAATTATTGTCTTTAAATAATTTAATAATTATGTGGGTTTGTTGCATGTTGTTTATTATTTCAAACCAATAAATAATGGCCTTACTATTGTTTATTATTTCGCAGGATTCATTTGATTCTATGGTCAGGTCTCTGAAAAAACCAATTAAATGCTTAAATAGTCAAGATCTGAAGATAGGCTTTACCCCCACCATAAATTGCTGAAAAACTGGCCTTCATTTCAGCTTGTTGTGTTGAAGACGAGGGTGGATTTGCATGATCAGTTGAATGAAAATGAATTAGATATTCGGGATGTTTTTGAGGGCAGATCCATAAGCCCCATAGATGAAGATCCCATTGCTGCAGAATTTCTGTTTGTGTTGAAGCACAAGTATAGTGTTGTATCGGAATACAAATCAGAGGACAACTATACCAAGTCTAAATCAACTGAATCCAGTTCTATTGCTCTTGAACTTACCGAATTAAAGCCAGAAGAAGGATTTACAATCTCTAATGGGAATGGGTATGGCAGTTCCAATATTGGATTGGATGTCCGGAGCTCTGCAATAGGCACTAGACCTGATTGTAATGAACCCTAACTAATTCAATGTGATGAAAATATGGACTTTGATGATGATTAGGAAAACAAACCAGAGCATTTTGGCAATATTGAAGAAACTGAAGAGGTTTCCTGTGATCGATTGAATCAACTCAGCCATAAGACATCTACTGCAGGCTGGTTTGTATCAGAAGGAGAATCGGTTTTGCTTTCCCATGATGATGGATGCTGCTCTTTTCATGATATTGCAAATTCAAAGGTGTGGAGGTTTTAATTATTGTACATAATTTTGGGGTTTATGGGTGTTACAATTTATACATTTTGGGATTTTCTATTAGAAATAGGGAAAATCCTAGGGGTTAGATTATTCTCATGGTTTAAATTTCTATATTTGAAATAAAATTCACCAATTTCTATTTAAAAAAAATGATTTTCCTAAATATTTGATGTAGTTTAAATAGAATGTCGTTCATTTCAAAAACTGTTGAAAATTTCTAGAAAGTATGATTGGGATTTCAAGAATATTTATGCACTCTTTAAATTTTCCCTTAACATAAAGGGCAGTTGATGTATGAGTAATACTCAGTATTGTTTTTTTCCAATCTCCAGGAGAAGGCTGAATGTAAAGCTCCATATGGGCTTACCCCAAACATGTGGGTGATTGCTGGTTGATCAAAGCAGTTGGTTCAGATGGTCGCTCTGGTAAATATGTTGTGGGAGCATCTACAAGTTGTACATTGGACTCAGGTTTCTGTTCATGGGACTTTTATAATAAAGAAATTATGGCATTCCATACTGAATCAGAGGCCTTCACTTCAACGTCCAGTACCATCTCTCCCGTTTTGGCAGAGAGGGATGTCTCGGGGAGAAATTTTGGCTTTGCAAATGTTGTGCCAGAGAATCAACATTGGTGGTACAGGCCATGTGGGCCTCTTATGGTATCTACTGCCAGTGCCAAAAAGACAGTTAATATTTATGATATTCGTGATGGAGATCCTATGATTTCAATGTGTTTGTTTTGAAAGTTTAGGTTTCATAGTAAATCATCAATGGGCTCTGAAATAAGGCACATTGAAATATTGGATACATGTTTCATGCCAAAATCAGTTGTATCTTCCATAAATACACAATCTTGGACCACTCTGTATAAATATGCTTCTCAGAAAATATTACATCTCCCTCATTATATAGGTGGTGTTCTTACATGCATAAAAAAGGCATTGTTTTGGCAATCATTTTATAAGTCACTAGATATTGTGGGTACAAGGATCTAGGGTCTCCACATGAAACTGTGTTGCCCGGAGACTCACTCTACCTTTCCTTAAATTTGTAAACATAGTAGTAGGCCAATGCTTCTTTCATTTTTTATGCATAAGACGATTTTTTGTCAAAGTCCATAATTATTTTTAAGTTTTATCCATCCCTGTTTTGTTGTGAATGCACAGGTTTTTGGCTCAACAAAGATCTGTTATATCTTTGTACTTTTCCTTTACTAACTATTTGAAATTTCTAGTTATATTTAGAGGTGTCTTTTAAGGGATGAGGGGAATTTCTTGGATTTAGTGTTGCCCACTCTCAATAGAGGATTACAGTAAACTATGACACATTGTGATGTATATTAGTGGTAGTTGGGGCAACAAAAAAATCAGTTTCATGCTTTAGTAGATTTATTCTTCTTGGAAAGCTTTCAGCTGACAAAAAAAAGGGAATGAAACACGCAACCAGTCCCCTTCCTTTATTTGGACCACCTGCTTTCTTTTTATGAGAGCATCTATTGGCTAAAGTTACTAGAAGTGGTCAAAAGTGAGTTTGGTTAGTTGGCAAAGTCCAACTATTCTTAGCCCTCAAAAATGTTTAAATACTTCATAGGCATGTTAACCCCTCCTAGAATGTGTTGCGTAAGTGGGTTTTGCAGAATTTTATGCACTTAGGGTTAGACTCAAATTTTGAAATTTGATGTAATTAGGATTATATTCAAGTGCTGGCCAAATTGGTTAAATTGATACTCAGCCATAGCTGAAAGGCAGTAATATGCAGTGGAGTCATTCTATGAAATGATTCAATTTGGCATGTGAATCTCACATCTAAGGGCCATTAAAATCCCATGGATGGAGACTGATCAGGATTCAACATTGTTGTTACTATTAGTGGAGTTGGGTATGGAACAAGTACAATAAAAATACTGGCAACAATAGTAACATCATAGATTCAGAATCTTAATCTCTATATTAAATGAGCATTAGAATGTAACTTGATTTCAGTAAAATCTCAAAAGGTTTGTTCTAAATCGGACCTGAAATGCTCACTTGTAAAGATGTTTGAGGCTTGAGGTTGTATGACACTGCAAAAATTGACTTGTTGAGTACATGATGACATTAGGTCATTGTGAAACTTAATATATGCTACTTCGGTATGAATATTGATTGCACAAACTGTGTTTTCTAAATAATGTTTCCAATGAAACCTGAAATGGCTCTTGTTACACTGAAAACATCTGTCATCTTTAATATACTATCAATTTGAGTGACAAGGGTAGCTAAACCACATGAAAATGCTCCGAAGATGTTACAGATGCATGGAAGCTCTGGAAATTTAGCCCCTCACTATGTTATCTGATGCAGGGGCATTAGGCCCAAGACAAATTTTGTACATAAATAAATGTAAAGGGGGGTCTCATGTTTTATTTCCCTATGAAATTATCCATAGTTGAGCTAATTTAGTTAATTTGTAGAGAAAATGTAACTGCCCGAATGATTAATGGGCACCTGAAGAGATAGTCAGTTTCAGAAGTTAAGCTAATTCTAGGAGTTCTCTGTCTGTCAGAGAGTTAGTCTCAGAGTTAGGAATTTGAAGAGTTTGTGAGTCATCGAGAAATTCGAATCGATTCATTGTAATTGATATAAAAATAAACCTCCGTGACAGAGTCGATAGACCTGCACAGAAGACTTGCAAAGAGAACTGCATAGAGTTGCATAGGGAATAGGAGGCCATTGTATCAAAGATCTGGCCGAGGACCAGGAGACCGTAAGAAATTTCATCTATATAAGGAATCTGTTAGTATTATATGTGCATTGATTGAGTAATTTTTCTGTTTGTAAATATATGTACGCATCCTGGTGAAAGATAATTGAAATCCAGTGGTAATTAAGAAACCCTGTGATGAGGTTATGTGCATATAGACTGGTTGAGTTCTCGGTGGAACACGAGCTAATGACTCAAGACTTATGAGCATTGGTGAATTCCACAGATAACTGTGTCAAACAGTTGGGGAATTTCTCTATAATCAATTTTGTGAATAGAGGGTGAATTAGGTTAATGACATTCCCGTGCGCCTGTGGTAGAGCAAGGAGATGCTGTGCTCAAACGTCCGTGAGCTAGGTAAAACCTCGTAATGAGTGTTGTGAATGTGTAGGCGATTGAATGAACCAAGGACCGGTGTATCGATTTTCAGAGTCGATACTAACCTTGTCGGAACCATAAGACATAAACCGTGGCATATGTAATGCGTTGTGTCTCCTCGAAATGGTCGTGCCCGAGTTCGTTTGGTATGGCCATGCAAAGGATGAACAATGAGGCAGATTTCAATGGTAGTAAGGCGTTGGTAAGCGAACAAAACCTAGAGTAAGAGTAGTCGGAACCTTGAGGACCACAAAGTAAAGACGGGTTTCTGGCATATCGTACCGCCTTTGTACAGTAAGCGGTATTACCCATTTGGACGCGATCAATGTCATAGGCCGACACGTGGCCTTGAGCGGTTTTGAAAACCCACTCTCATCGCGAGTTAATGATCGTGCAACTAACTCGCGTGATATCCAGTTGGATCGTTGGATCGTCAAGGCCAGAGCGACGTATTATCCACCGTTGGATGTGGAAATTCTAGGCCCCACGAGTATATGCGTTGACTATTGTTGTCCTAAATAAGGTTCAACGGAGGTATTAATATTTCACGATTGAATTATGTTCATAACAATTGGAACACCCACAATTCATAACAAATATTGGAGATTTACTGTCTTGTTTTAAAGTTTCATTTTTATTTTTTAAACTGAACCCGTCGTGGGTATACCGACGCTTCGTAAGCGTCACTCTTCCGATGCCTTATAAGCGTCGGTCTTCTGAAGTTTTGAACAATTTCCATTTTCGTCGGTCTTGTGACGTCTGTCGATATTGCGACAGTTCTTCCTGGCGTCTGTATTGCGACGCATTTGGAAAGCGTCAATATTGTGACGCTTCTAGAAAGCATCGGTCTTGCGACACTTTTGTATGGCATTGAAATTGTGACAGTTTAGAAACATCGGAAGAGTGACAGTATAAAGACGTTGGAAGAGCAATGTTCAAAACGTCGGACCACATTTCGTCAAAATTGTGACAGTTCTTCCTGGCGTCGGTATTGTGATGCTTTTGGAAAGCGTCGGTCTTGCGACACTTTTGCAATGCGTCGGTCTTGTGACACTTTTGTATGGCGTCGGAATTGCGACATTTTGGAAACGTTGGAAGAGTGACAGTATAAAGATGTCGGAAGAGCGACGTTCAAAACGTTGGACCACATTTCGTCGAAATTACGACACTTTAAAAACGTCGAAAGAGCAACGGTTTGGTAAATGTCAAGAGCAACGCTTGTTTGGAAGTGACAGAATAGGTGTCGGTATTGTGACACTTTGTTAAGGCGTCAGAATTGTGACGTTATGATGAACCACGTTTTGTCCGTCCTCGAATTTTCGCTCTTGCGACGACTATGTGTCGGAATAGCGATGAAGTTGCCGTCGGAAATTGGGCCAAATTTTCTAGTGCATTGCCTAGCTAGAGTGACTAATTCCTCCACACATTGTATAAATTTGCTGCTATGTTATATATTTTTTGGCTATATCTTTCTTCGTGTGTTTAAAGCTACAAGAATAACACTGTCTTTCCATATCTTGTTCTTGTACATATTGCAGTCCCTTCATTGGGCATTTTCTGAGGGCATCTAAGTGTGGTAGATCTGTTTAACCACCTTAGAAGGATTTATTTGGTCCCAATTCTTGGATTTTGGTCTTAGACACATTGGTCTAAGGGATCCAGGTCTTGGAATCAAATCCTTCTGCCTCCATTTCTGGAAAATGCATTTTCTAGCCATGGATTGCTATCCATTCTATATTGGGAACATTGCAGTGGTATCGGAGCACCTTTCTTGGCTCAGCTCGTGGCCTTCAAGCCCAAGAAAGAATAATATCATAAGATTGAAGAGGATGAGTTTAATATCATCATATTTCAGATCCATGAAGAACCTCCGCAAGGAGGATACGCAAAAAGAAGAGGAAGATCCCTACACTTCCTATTCTCATCAAGGAGACAAAGAAATAAGCAGAAGAAAGACTCCATCTTTTGGAGAAGAAAAAGAAAAAGGGGATAAGCTTACCAAGCTTCTTCCTAAATCTGTATATATGATCCATGTAGAGTATGATGAGATCTAGAGAAAGTATTGAGAATCTCCTAGAGGGTTTGATTCAAAAGAAAACTCTAGATTGGAGGAGTATGAGCATGCAGCTACACACCATCTTGTACAGCACAGTCACATGCCCAGGATTGCCGGAAGAGTGATGGAAAGAAAATAAGAGCTTGCTAGGAGGGACACCCTTAGTGATTTCTTGAAGAAGTATGATTCACAAACTCAGGAATTCAGAGATCATCTCAGTTTTTCATAGTTTTGCAAGATGAAGGTTAATGGAAAAGAGTAGCAGGATATATTCCATCTATCTACCTTTGAGGGTTCACCTGCATGTTCAGCCAAAGATTGGGTGGAGGAGTTAGAGACCTTCTTGCAGCAACACCAAATGCCGGAGGATGAAGCCATCAAATTTGCAGTGCTACATTTGAGAGGTAAGGCTTTTGCCTGGCGGATTTTCTAATCCTTTTTTTAAGAAATGTAAACATTGCATCCTATGCTAGTTTCACTAAGGCATTAGTGAAAACATTTTATGGAAGGATTCATGAAACACATATCGTGGAGAAAAACCAGAAAATTCAAGTAAAACCATTTCATGAAAACTTGCACCATAATTTTCTGGAAGAAAGGTTTTCATCTCAGACCTTTGAGTAAAGGAGCATGGAGATCTCTTTTTCAAAAAGGGATCCAATCATTAGAGATTTTCCCATACATGCTGCAGAGATTGAGGGCAACAACGCTATTATATCTTAAGTTGATCTAGCACCTCATGCAGAGGAAGGAGGAGCCCTTGCTCCAAATAGAGGGATGCTTGCATCTTTGCAAGGTAGTCCCCAGGATCTCATGTGTGGAGATCAAGGCACAACTCATGTTTTACATGTGTCATTGTTGAGGAGGTGTAGAACCATGGATAAACAAGGAGGAGATAGGGAGAAGATCCAACATCATGAGATGAGGAGTGTACATCCCTATTAATTTCCAGAGGTTAATGCACCTAAGAGGGTGATTGGATTGTGCAGTAGAAGCATGGAGAGTTTTCTCCATTCATATATTCAGTCATCACTTGATGATGATGTCTCATTGCATGGAGACATTTTGCCGGGAAGACCACTAGATCATCAGAGGAGGATGGATGCTTCACATATTGGGGCACCAATCATTGATTTTAGGAGGGTGGAAACCTAGAGAGTGCTTGATACAGCGCTGGGAGTCTGGGGTAGACTCAAGGAGAGAGAGGGCATTCTCTCAACATCAACATCACCCACTTCCATTTCAGATTCTATGGCAGAAGCAGCAGGGGAAGGATAGAAGCCTTCCAACTTGCATATTTGGCATAGGATATGTCAAAGAGGAGGATGACCATATGACATGTGCTCTTCATGAGAGATCATCAGTGCTGTCACTATGGAGATTAGATCCACATTGGAGCTCCCAGATGTTGGTGGAGTATTCCAAGGATATTTTTACTTGCATGATATTGGATGGCCAATTGCACTTGGAGGAGTATTCAGTTAGAGATGGGGTCATATTTTATCATGGGAGGATCTTTTTTCCTAGAGCTTACAGATCAAGGAGAAGCTACTACATGTAGCTTATGAGGATTTCCTTTTCAGTTCCACTTGTTCTATGAGTGCATACTTCACCATCATGGAGGGGTATTTTTGAATGGCCTTTGAGGAGGAAATATATCAACATATGAGTAGATGCATGGACTAGATGGAGATGGAGGAGAGACATAACTCTTTGGAGGAGTTATCACATCCACCTCTTTTCTCTTTGAGGATGAGAGGAGACTCACTTATGAGCCACTCCACTTGTATGAGCAGGAGGTATGGTAAGGGTATTCATTATTGTTTGCATGATTATTTATGTATGCATCTCTTAACCATACATGTGTAGGATGATGCTCCAAGGAGGAGCATTATTTTTTCTAGACCACATGGTTTAGATGAGGCCATGAGAATGATTGATGGCCATCCCCTAGGAGTACTTTGGGAAGATAGACCTTGTGGAGGACATGCATTTTGTACACCTTACATTATTCACTTCCTCCATACTTATGAGGAGATTGGAGCAACAGGAAAGTGGTTGAGAAGCCACTTATTTTATCAGTCTCTATTGTAGTTGAGGGCCAAAATGCATTGGTTACATTTGAGGGACCATTTTCCTTCTCATTTGTTTCATATGGAAACAAGTATGATTCTCATTTTTTCTCTCTATGGCTCTATTGTTTCTGTTCTTATGAGGAGCATGCTTGGAGGAGAGACACATTGGGTAAATGTGTCGTTTGAGGGAGAAATTCCCCACACTTTTTGCACTACATGTTCTAGGGGGAGCATGGGATATGATATGGTCACCTTGATAACACCTTTGTATCTTTATGGGGTGAGCCATATGATGGAGGAGATGCCATATTTTGATGACTTCTAACTCATCATATATGGGGATATTTGGGCCAGCTTGATTTGCAGTGCTGGGGGAAAGATCTTTGGAGGTCTAGTCCTCATTTTTCCAATTGATGGAAAACTTATTGCAACGCACGTATAGAAAACACTCTACACTTATCATAAGTGGAGAGATTGACAGTGTGCGGTAGGCTACATAGTCTACCATGTGCATATTTTCATCCCACCTACTTTTCCAGAGCCAAAGGTGGATGACAGCTTTTAGGAGTTGCCTAGATGAAAGGTGACTCATTTTGCATGGCTCATAGCTTGGAGATGGAGGATCCATATGGGAAAGATAGTTCCCATTTTATTTCAGATCCTATTCTTCAGAGGGACCTCTAGACATCACTTTGCTATCCTCTTGAGTATTTCACTTTTACATGATGATGGATTGATAACTGACTTGCATGCTAAGGAGGAGCAATGTGGAAATTTTATTGATGAGATAGCATCACTTTCCTGGGAGGAGATCATCATACATGGATGCTACAAGGAGAGGAGAAGAAAATAAATCAGTCTATCCTTACACTTGCTTGAGGACAAGTAGTCTTTGAGAGGGGAGGACTGTAATATTCCTAAATTTGCATGCAACAAATTGGAATATTAATCTTTGTTGATTTCACTTAGGAGGTGAATAAAATGGGTAAAAGGCCCATGAGTAGGAATAAGATCCTTCATATTGTGAAAAGGATCATTTGGAGCAGCTTATTTTGCATCTTCCACTGTGAAAAGGGGCAAGTTGCATGAGGACAAGGTCAAGTTTGACCAAGTCAACAGCGCTGCCTAAGAGGTGTAGCTTGCATGAGAAGACAATGCAGTTTTGGAGGGAGCAATATTCCTTTTGGATGAAACCCTAATGAGTGGGGTCCATGGAAAAGAAGCATTCACTTGTATGAGAAGAGGAGGAGGTAGCCATAGAGAGATATATTGGATCATTGGATATTTTTCTATTCAGACAATTTGCAGTCTCTAACTGTTCAGCTAAGTTGCAGTGCTGCTTAGCATGAGGGATTCTTGTTTAGGATTTCCTCTCCTTTTTGAGAGGCCTCTTGAAGGATTTCACTTCATATTCTCCACATCTTGGCTCAAGGCCAAAGCTATTATTTAGGTACTGTGTTATTTCTGCTCTAGCATAACACAATGTTGCTGGGGTGTTGCAGCGGAGGGTTCCACAACACTTCTCTTTGGCTCATATTTTGGAGGAGGGAGTTCCTTTCTCTCCAGAAGGTCAGTAAAGAGGATTTCAGATCTGATTGACACATATTGGCATCAAGACCAACATCTCCTATCATAGGAAGCACAGTCCATCCTCAAGACTACGTTATTTCAGTGCACATTTCCAGTGAGAGGTTGCACCAGCTTCTTGGAGGGCAAGATATTCAGTGTCAGGATTAGCCTTGAATTGAGAGATCCATTGGGAGGAGGCTTCTTTCATATTTCACATATTATTCAGCCATATCCATGTTATTATAGTTTTCAGTTGCAATTGCTGCCCGGCAACTCCGACATTTCTGCAGATTTTCCATTTTGATGTATATTGTAGCCAATCCTTCTAAGTATTGTTGTATAGTTATTTTCAGGAGTTGAGATCTTGCTCCCCCTCATTTATTGGAGCTATCATTGTCATATCATTATATTCTCACTTTTCATTATGCAGTAACTCCTATGGATTGCGTTATTTTAGCCAAGGCTCTCTTTCATGTAGCAGTGTCTTCCATTGTCATGTATATGTCTCATTGAGGCTTCCATTGCCTAGCTGGAGTGATTGATTCCTCCACACATTGTATAAATTTGATGCTATATTATATATTTTTTTGCTATATCCCTCTTCATGTGTTTACAGCTACAAGAATAACGTTGTCTTTCCGTATCTTTTTCTTGTACATGTTGTAGTCCCTTCATTGGGCATTTTCTGAGGACATCTAAGTGTGGTAGATCTGTTTAACCACATTAGAAGAATTTCTTTGGTCCCAATTCTTGGATTTTGGTCTTAGACACATTGGTCTAAGGGATCCAGGTCTTGGAATCAAATCCTGCTACCTCCATTTCTGGAAAATGCATTTTCCAGCCATGGATTGCTAGCCATTCCATATTGAGAACATTACAAAATCTCCATGCCTTGGGCATCAATTTTATTGCTGCATTATCTGAATAACAAGATGTTGAAAAATTACCTGAGATATTTAAAATTTTCTCTATATCACCTTGGTATGGTGATATGGTACATGTTTTTCAACACTTGAACCCTCCTCTCGGCTTCCCAAGTAGTAAGTCTATATCTTTGAAATTAAGAGCTCTTAAGTATTTCATTCTTAAAGGTGTCTTATATTGGAAATATCTGGGTGAAGTGTTGCTGAATTGTTTGGTTGAAGGAGAAGTTGAAAAATCCATGATAGATTTATATAAAGGTGACTGTGGTGGTCATATTTATTGGAAGAATACATCCAACAAGATCTTGAGGGCAGGATTCTATTCGCAAAGTTTATTTTTTTATGTTTATAAAATAATCATGAGTTGTCATGAATGTCAAATATTTCAGGGAAAGAGGAAGCTCTTTCCTTTGCCTTTAAAACCAATTGAAGTGCAAGCGCCATTCTAGCAGTGGGGACTTGACTTCATTGGAGAGATCCATCCTCCATCATAATCTCAACACAGATGGATGCTTAGTACAACAGATTATTTCACCAAATGGATTGAAGCCATCCCCACGAGGCAAGCTACTGACACTGTTATTATTCAGTTTCTTGAGAACAATATTTTGTCTCATTTTGGCTATCCACACAAGATCATCAATGACAATGCAATTGGCTTCAAATACAAGAAAATGATTGAATTTTGTGACAAGTATCAAATTATTCTTGGTCATTTAACAACATACTATCCTCAAGACAACGAGATTTTTGAATCATCAAATAAATATTTGGTGAACATAATCAAGAAGATGTTGCAAGAAAACGACAGGAATTGGCACAAAAAGCTCACCAATGCTCTATGGGCAGATAGAGTTAGGACGAAGAGATCAATCAACATGTCACATTTCCAGCTCGTGTATGGTGTTGACACGATGTTCCCTACTTCTGTAGATGTACTGGTGATGAAAATTATGCAAGAGATCGAGAGTGAGCCTAATGATATTCAACGAAGAAATCATCCAAATGATCCATCTACATATGTCAAGAGATGAATTCTTCAGTCATACTTCAAAGCTTCATGAGAAAATAAAAAATATTTATGATAGGAAGACCAAAGAAGATGATTTCAAGATTGGAGATTTTGTTCTTCGCTAGGATTCCCAGAATGAAGACAAGATTAATCATGGAAATTTTGAAAATCTATGGAAAGGACCTTACAATATCACTACATTCAGAGGTAACAAAGAATTTATAATAGAGGATCTTCAAGAGCAAGAAGTGCTGGGAGGAAAAATCAATGGTAGGTTCCTAAAACACTATCTAACTTGATCATTGAAGAATAAATTCACTGTCATTGTACATATCATTTTAACTTGATGTCCCATAAATAAGGAATTTTCTATAGAAGTTTGAAGCCCGAGGAGAAGGCCATGAGACTTCTACATACAAATCATGTTTTCTTTCAAAAAGTTCAAAAATTTTCAGTCAGTTGTTAAGTCAGAGTGAAGTCATTTTTTTTAGTCAAATTCATTTCCAAAATTAGTTCATCATTTCCAGTTTGTCAGATTTTTTCAAAGTCCAGTTTGACTCCATCACCCAATGGTGAGGCTGCCTGATCTACAATGTTCTTGACACCTCCTGAAGGCGTTGCCATCCCCAGTTGGAGCCAATGTTATCTCAGGTATTTCAATAATAAAATAAATCTTTCATTATTTTTCCATAAAGTCATAGGTCAAAATTTTTTACTTTTTCGAACAAGTTCTTATAAAATAATTTTGGTCACTTAAGAGATCTAAGCCATGTATGTTGCTCCTTCATTTCAGTCATTGCCACCATCATTCTCAAGGTCATCTCCATATTAATCAGTTTCAAGGTCATCTACATCTCCATCATCATCATTTAAAGGGTCTAGGGTTAGGTCACTTCACCTCATATAGGTCACTGTCTAGGTTTATCTCTGCCTTTGAAAAATATTCAAATTTTCACTTAAAAAAAGGAAAAAACCCTCCATTCCAATAATAAAACCTAATGAAGGAGTTAATATGTCTAGGAGATGAAATAAAGGCTACCTCTCTTGTCATATGTCTCAAGTTCCAAAAAAAATTCCAAGCAACTCCATTCATGTTTCACTGTTTCATGAAAAATAGAAATTTTGTCTCATTGTATTATTAAAGGATCCAAAAATCGTTTTAATTGTCAAAGAGTTCAAAGGAGGTCAAGATTACCTATTGTCTCAGTCAAATTAAAAGGGAGTCATTTCCAGTCTTCAAGGACACCTTATATTATTTTAAAAATGTCATATTGAAATGTGAAAATTTCAAAGGTTTTAGAAAAGCAGTCTTAGTGTCTCATTTAAAAGGATAAGTTTGTCTCATTGTCTCATTAAAATGTCCAAAACAAAAGTCACCTCAAGTGTCAAAATGTGAAAAATAGGCTCACTCTGTCCTCATATCTCATTTGAAAGTGTATAAATTCATTTCCAAGTGCATAAAGGGTCAAAAAGTCATTGTAAATGTCAAAGGGAAAAGGTAAAGGGCCATCTTCAGGTTTTAAAAGGAAAAGGAAACTTCATTTTATTCATTGTTACCCTTTGGATGAGTGTGAGAGAAACTCTCCACTTCATTTACCCTCCATACTCTCTAAAATCCAAAGCACAAGGTTTGAATCCCATTAAAATCACTCGGCAATCGTTCAAAGATCATCTTTGTTACACTTTTGGGCATCATATTACACTTTCAGGTTGTTGTGTTACCCTTCTGAGGACATTGCACAACCTGTTTTTACGTATTTGAGCATTGTGTAGGTGCTACACAAGCGCTACGCAACATATTTTTATGCTTCTATTCCTACTTTTACGCTTCTATAAGCATTGTTACGCTCCTGTAAAGTGTTGTTATGTTTCTGTTAGGTAGAATTTTCCAGTGTTTTGAGCTTTGGAACCCTCCATTCACTCAAAGCTCGTGCTCCAATTTTTTGTTTGGCCTCCATACAAGGTAAGGCTCCATCCTATGGTGGTGTTTGGATTGAATGTTGAAGATTTGAAATCTATTCATGTCATTTAATGTTTTTTCCATATTTTTCACTGTCCATACATAAAAAAATTATTGTAATAAACACAAACCTACCCATTGACCTAAAACCATAACCCATCATTTAAACCATGAATCATACATCGCCTATGCTCCACCATCACACTCCTATCACCTACACCAATACCATCCCTAACATGTTTTATACAGTCAAACCCTAACTCGAGCTTTTCCACAGTGAAAACAATGAAAAATTGGCATTGAATGTGTTTTGAGATTTTGACTACCTTACACCCATCCATTTTCCCTAATTCCACTTGAAATGTGAGATAAGGTGCCATAATCCTCACTGAATTTTTATCAAAATTTTTAATTAGCTCCATGGCCCTAAAACACCAAAAACATTTTTTCACTAGTTATTCTCACAGTCTAAAACTGAGAATTTCTTGTGTTTTGAGGTTTTCACCACCCTACACTTACCCATTTCTCTTCATTCCACTTTCATTATGGAGTTAAAACACCACCCTATCCACTCAATTGTTCTAAGATTTTTTCCTTAACCCCATGACCCCCATTTCATCTTACCAACTTACCCTACTATTACACAAGCTATTCTCATAGTCAAAATTTAGAATTTCCCGTGTTTTAGACATTTTAACACCTCCCTCACACTCATTTTTCCTAATTCCACCTACAAATTGAAGCTAGAACACAACCCAACCTACTCAAATATTTCTATAATTTTTCTCAGCTTCAAGACCCTTCATTTCATCCACCTAATTCACACTTTCCTACATTATTTTTCCAGATTTCCATTCATTCACTCGTTTCATTACCACCCTAGGGTTTTCATCATTCCAGTGAAAAATGAAATGGAAAGTGACAAGAAGAGATTCAAAGGAGGGAGCCACCTCAGGCTTGAACCCTTCACCATGCATGATATTAATGCTTCGCCATTGGCCAGAAGGTTCTTTGAACGAGATCAGTGTTTGAAATTTTGTGAAAGGCTCATGGAAGGGGGGTATCATCTTGAGTTGTCCAGCCTATTTGCAAAAAGATAAAATATGGGAAAGGTTACTCTTGCAGGTATGGAGATAAGCCTATCATCTGACCTAATTTCTTCAGCTACAGGTGTCCCTTCTCATGGAGAGCAGTGGTTCGAGGGTATGGATTTAGACATTGAAAACTACAAGCAATTTCTCAAGCCTCATGCTAGAGAGGAGCCATAATTTATTTTTCCTTTCATACACCTTAGAAAAAAGTATGCTCCTCTGATGATGTTCATAATGAATTACTTCACATGTGAAGGAAGATTCTCCAAGTTGTATAGGTATCACATTAGGATTTTGATGCATTTTACTTCTGTCAAAACACTTGATTTGCCTCATTATTTGTGTAGGAGCTTGATCAAGATGGCTGAGAAAGTTCAAGTAGAAGAGAAGATAATCACACTATTATTTTTCATCATGGCCTAATTAATCTCATTGTGTTGCATCACTTGTCCTCCATAAACATGACTTGGAAAAACTTCTTGGAGAGATTGTCAGCAACACTTTTTGTCTTTCGTATTACATCATGAGCACAACCAATGGATATTTTCTCTTCTATCATGATTAATCAACCTTCAGATGTTCCTAGTGTTGTGGAATTCACTCACACATATGAGAAGGGGAAGAGACAAGTATTTGCGCCTAAGTTTGCTAAGAGTTTTCTTACATTTGACACCATTTTTGAACAATGTGAGATAGAGGAGAAAAATCGCTTGCATCATCATAGTGAGTCAGTTCCATTATAGGCTGAGGTATCAGAGCATGTGGAGGTCATATCAGTTGAAGGAATAATCAAAGAGAAAGAGAAATAAATATAAGAATTGAAAGAGGCCTTCTCCATTGCCCAATCCCAAATTTCTTTCCTTAAGCGATAAAATTTTCAATTGCAAGTGAATCAACTCCTACAAAGAAAGTACAAATCAAACATGGAGGTAAACAGAGGTAAAGGCAAGAATATTGTTGTTTTTAACCAAATATAGGACATGGAGGTTGAAACAAAAACAAGAAGACCAAGAACAAGAGGCCTCAAAAGGGCGTTGGAGTGAGAAAAACAGTCAACTTATCAATCTGAAGAGTTGACCTTTGATGAGATTATTGCCATGGAGATAAATGAGGATAGAGAGCTTTTGTTGTCAAGAGTTAATGAGAATTTGGATAAGCTATTGAAGAAGGATAAAATGGATAACAATCTACAAAGACACATGGCAAATCGTTATTGCACCAGTGACACCTTCTCTCACATAAGGCTGAAACAAGTGAAGAAAAGGCTTAAAGAGGCACAAATGAAGCTCAAATAGAAGGATAGCTTGGAATTATTGGTTGAAGATTCTTTATATATGTAGCCTATCTCTCATAGGTTCCAAAGAACCAATTTTGATAACATTTGAGAAATTTTGGTATTTTATATGATTTTTGCAGAATTCTGGAAATTTCTCATTGCAAAAGGGTAACAGACTTTTGTTATTTTTATTTTTGATGCATCCAAATGGTGATTTATTTGCATGGATGGACGTATTTTGATTATTACATCATATATCAGGTTCCGTCATGGCATGAAAAGCTATAATTTTGGAGAAAAGGCTAAAAAACCTCTCATTTTCATGTTTTTGCCTCCTTTTTGGACCCTATGTTACACTTTTGAGTGACCCTAGGAGAATGGTGTTTTGAAGGCCTTCCCGTGGCCCATTTTGCGAAATTAAAGATGTTATGGAAAGTAGCCACATAGGGCTAGTTGAATATTCTTTTAGAAGTGGATTTGGTCTCTTAAAAGTGCCGCAAAATTGCCTCCAAATTTTTGTTATGTTTCTACAAATTGTTTTTATCTGTCAGAAATGTCACAAATCAACATTGGATTCCTTAAGACACTTGTCAAGCTCAGAAATGGTAACAAATTCGAGGAAATTTTGTCCTATGAGTTTTAATTAGAGTTATTGGGTTTTTTTTGGCTTCCTATCATGATGGAATATGTAATTAATGTAAGGGACAAACACTCCTATTTTATAGCTAAAATTCAGGGGATGGTTTCTAACCTCCCTAGAAAGTAGGAAATGATTTATATTTTGCATTTATCATCCATTTTGAATGGGATATCGACCTAATGAGGTGTCATAGTCCATATTTTCTATAAGTAGACTCTCTTTAGTCTTTTTTGGGGTTGGATAGTCTCATATTGTAGTGGAGCTCTTGTAATCAACTTGTGGAATGAAATCAGAGACAAATTTGCAGGAATTATGTTGAGATACTTGTGGTATGCTTTGGAGCATCTATTTTTCTCATGTATGTTTATAATCTCATGATTAATACCATGTATTATTATTCATATATGTTTATCTTGTAAGTTTGAGAGAAGAAATCATGTTTATGTATGCTCTGTTTTATACAATATTCACCATATTATGTTTATTTGCTTCTAAATTGAATGAATTCACCTCAGTGCTCATTCAAACTCTCCTCCATTTTATCCTATACTCAATGAATGATTAATATGATTTCAAACTACTTATCTTTCCTCACATATTCTCTGCAGGTGCACCTTGAAGTTCAGACCTATAAACCTTATACACAGTCCACTTACTGAATTTTATATCCACCATTCAAAACATCAAACAAAACCTATTTATTGAGCTTATATACATAGCCTAATATCATTAGATACTCAACCATTAATTTGACTGAAAAAGTGACAGAGATATAGCCCTCTCTGTTCCAGGTAGGGCTAGGTACCTAAACTAAAGTTTGGTATGTGGTTTCCTTTCTCCAATCCTATTGTCAGCCTTGGGAAGCTGTGGAGAGTGATAATAGTGGGTGCCATATTGCCTGAGGCAGAGGATATTGAGACGCAATCAAGTTCATCTTCCACGTCACTTGACATGTTCAAGGAACAATCCCACTATAAGGCCGACATCATGGATGTAATAATATGATAGTCAGAGTAACCAGTTAAAGCCACCTAATTCCCAAGCAGGTCTGGGGTGTCGAGTGACCAAAAAGGAAGGTCACAGAAGGAATTTTTTAGGAAACTGTGACATGTTTTGGTAGCGAGGGTCTAGGAAAGGTATATTTGTGACCTGACGACCTAGTCGCGGGGTCACATTGGGGTGAAAACGACAGATTTGGCGACTTGGTTGAGGGTCATGAGGTTGCAAGTGGCAAGGTTACGAGTCACTAGGTAGCGCTAGGGCTTCCTTGACAGAGTGGGCCTATGCAACTTGTGTGTGAGAGAGGAGACAACAAGAGGAAAGAAGGAAAACCAAGGCTAAGGAGGCCCTTGAGAGTTGGGGAGAGGGACCAAAAGGGGAACTAAGAGGAAACATAGGGATCTGGCAAAAATTGGGCAAGATGTGGTGACTTGGTGAGAGAGAGAGACTTAAAAGGAAAAAATGGCTATTTATGGTAACACCAGTAGGCAAGGATCAAGAGGAGAATACCTAGCTAGGGTGAGGGTTAATCAAGGTAGGCTAGCATACATAATAGTAAAAGAAATTTACTGGGGGTTATGATGAATTAGATGAAAACGCTCTCAAATTGCGTAGCCAGACCACTTTTGAAGCTTCTTCATACAGGTTGAATGTGACCTACATGACCTGTCTATATATAAAAAGGTCCCATGTGCGAGCCTTAATTGTAGTTGCAAGGTTAGAGGGTCACTAGGTCGCTAGGTCACTAAGTCGTGATTTTCGATAACATTTCCACTATTTCGACCTAGTGATTTAATGACCTGGGGGTCGCTAGGTCGCAAGGTCACAGGGTCGCAAAATGTGGTTTCGTGAGGATATCCGTGACCAACGACCTGGCGACCAAGGTGTAGGTCATGATTTCCTTAAGTCACGAAGGTCTAATGTTGAGGGGAAGAGCAAACCTACGTCCCTATGACCTGAAGAGGTCATTTGTTTGCCAAGTCACATATGGTCGAGATTCATGAGGGTTGCAACCCTATGAACACACTTAGAAAAAAAGGAAACAAAGAGAAATACTAGATTAAGCCATCCATGATACCAAAACAAAATTTTGACCCGAGAGTACCTGGGTAGGGAGGATGCCCTGGGCCTAAGGTTGATGTCCGAGGACTGATCCCATTATCATGTATCTCGTCAAAAATTACATGGGCTCTGAAATTTCGGACTGGTGCCAAATTTCGGAGGGTAGTTGTAGCGGTTACAACACCTCCCTAAAGGATCACTTGAGTAATAGGATGTCTACAAGGGTTGTACCTTGGGGAAGTATTTAAAATACAAATTCCATGATCGCGACAGAAAAGAAACTGTTATCTTGGAGAAATATCACTCTGATGTTTTTGGACCCTTCTCAACATCCTCCACTGCCAAACATAAATACTATGTTATTTTTATTGATGATTTCTGAAGAAAACGTTAAATCTTCTCCACGCAGAAACTGTTGATTTAGAAAGGAATATATGTGTGTGTGTGTGTGTGTGTGTGTGTTTCTTTAAAAAGGTAAAAATAATAAGTAGAGTGAAATGATACACACTCAAAAATATTTAACCCATGAAAAAGGCTTACCCCCTAAGTGATGTTAGGATGGTAAGGTTATTCAATCCAAGTATAATCACTATTAAGGACAATGGGTATTTAAATGATCATATAAAATAACAACTCCCAAGCGACACAAATGTATAAAAGATAATTAGAGGTTGTAGCGGCTGAAACCTAAGGGAACAAGAATTGTGACTTGAGGGAACAACAATTGTTACTTGAGGGAACAATAGTTGTTACTTGAGGGAACAATAATTGTTACTTGAGGGAACAAAAATGGTAATTTGAGGTAGCAACAATTGTATCTTAAAGTAAAAGAAAATAAAAAAGGTGTAAAATCAAACATAAAAACAATCAAACAACAAATTAAAGATAGAAATAAAAACAAACATAACTATGCAATATTTATTTATTTATGAGAGTCTTATGTTATTAAGTACATTTAATTTGTTCTTGGGTTGCATACCAAAACACATCTTTCACTATGGTAATTTATTAACTATTTTAATGTGTAACATGATGGGGGTAACTAGAGAATAACATAAAGGTCCTAAATAATTATAAACGTCAGTTTTTCCTTTTTAAAGGTTATGGGGATATTTATAAAAATGGTCCTCCCAGAAGGGGTTTTAATGGGTTAAAACATTTTGAGTGTGTATCATTTTGCACACACACACACACATATATATAGGTGAAATGATACACACTCAAAATATTTTAACCCATGAATACCCCTTACCCAAAAAAATGCTAAGGTTATTCAATTAAGGCATAGTCACTATTAAGGACAATGAGAATTTAAAAGATCATAGAAAATAACAAGTCTCAAGAGGAAAAATTTATTAAAAAAAATTAGAGGTCACAGCAATTGAGACCTAAGGGAACATCAATTGTGACTTGAGGGAACAATATTTGTTACTTGAGGGTATAGAAATTGTTACTTGAGGGAACAACAATGGTAAATTGGGGTAGTGTAAATTGTATCTTAAAGTAAAATCAAATAAAAATGGTGGAAAATCAAACACTAAAACAATCAAACAAAACATTAAAGATAGAAAACAAAACAAACATAAATATGCAATATTTATTTATTTATGAGAGTCTTATGTTATGAATCACTATTATCTACTTGGGTTGGGTACAAAAACACATATTTCACTATCGTATTTTAATAACTATTTTAATGTTTGATGTGATGGGATGTTCTAGAGAATAGAGCAAAGGTCCTAAATGCCAACATTGTTTTTTTTAAAGGTTATGGAGATATTTATAAAAATGGTCCTCCATAGAAATTCATACTACTATTGTTGATTTGGAAAATAATATATATATATATATATATATATATATATATATATATATATATATACTCAAAATGTTTAAACCCATGAAAACCCCTTACCCCCAAAGTGATATTAGGATGATAAGGGTCCTCAATCTAGGCATAATCACTATTAAGGACAATGGGAATTTAAAGGATAATAGAAAATAATAAGTCCCAAGAGGCACAAATATATAAAAGAGAATTTCAGGCCACAATAGCTGAGACTTGAGGGAAGAAAAATTCTAACTTGAGGGAACAAAATCTCATGTTACTTGAGGGAACAAAAATTATTAATTGAGGTAAAAAAAATGGTAATTCGAGGTGTTGTAACTCCTAGATACAGTCTTGAGTTGTACAAAGACCAGTGCCTAGGACATCTTAATCATCAAGGAGAAAATAGTTCAACCTATATGGGTTGACAAGAAGAAGCTCCCGTGCTATAACATTTTAAGTGAACAGATTTGATGAAAGTGGAACCAAGACTCCAAAAAATTAAACACGGTAAAAGTGACACTATAGTAACAGAGTATAAACTTTGATATAGAAATGTATTAGACAATTTTAAGACAGAATGCTGAAAAGGGGGCTGAATTCTAGAATAATTCACAGAGGTTAATAAAAGGAGGGTGATGACTATGTAAGAAAGTGTAGTGGACATTAATTGTAACGGAAGCTCGATCTAGAAACAAGTATTCACATATACTGGGCCTATGCAATAATAAGAATCCATACATGAGAATAATTTTAAAGACAAAGCTCCATTGCTGCTAATATCAGAAGAACGTTGGTAGAAGTAAAGAGTGAAACAATATATCCTACCTGAGCCATATTTAAAGTACTAGACATGAGTAAATATGAGTACCAATAACGATAAATTCACATTTAAACATATGAGCACTCGCATTATAGAACACAAATATGAGAAGTGTGGAAATGGATGAAATGAACATTTGTATTACAAAACATAAGGAAGAGCTACAAACTGTGAAGCACTCTGATTAGAATCCCCAATATCGGAAAAACTCTTTATCACTGAATCCCAATGGGATCTTCAACATGTTGGGAGTGGAGCCTGATTATCTTGTTTACTTTGTATCACATCATTGGACCTGGCCCATAAAGGCGACATGCAAAAGTAATTAATACAAACTGCTGTGGAGTTAAGGGAAATGTGACCTTTGAGCCCCACTAGCAGAGGATTTGGAGAGACGCCCCTGAAGCTAAAAACAGATATAAAATTGCCTTGTAAAAGTATATTAATTTCCAGTCAATCTGGGCCGTTCATTAGGCGGATGATCTGATGGTAGAAGTTATGTTTAGTTTAGGGTTTTTTTTCCCTAGAAGGAAACCCCTCTCTTTGTATGAGGGTATGGTATTGCGGCTGTGTATTACATGTGTATTCCTTGAGCGGGAAACAGATAGAGAGACTGTGAGAAACAACAGAGGATATTACAGCAGATCTGTTGTAGGTTTTGTCTCTTCATTTTGCTAGATAATAGAAAGGAAGGACTAGCTGTTCGGGGTGGACGTAGCCCAAACTGGGTGAACCACGTATATCTGTGTCTCTATGGTTTTATGTGTTTTGTGTGCTTGTATTTTCCGCATATTTTATGTGTTTCATTGCTCTGTAATATTTAATTTTCTAACAACTGGTATCAAAGCCGAAGGTCTATTTGGCTGATAAACTCGCAGGAAAGAAGGGTTCCTGGTTCGAGTGGGAGCAATGGCGGATGATGGTAAGTTTAGGGTCGAGAAATTTAACGGCCAAAACTTTGCGCTGTGGAAGATGCAGATGGAAGATTATTTGTATCAGAAAGATCTGTACCTACCATTGAGCGGAAAAACAAAGAAGCCGGCGACCATGACAGACGCGGAATGGAACATTCTCGATAGAAAGGCACTTGGAACAGTACGGTTGTGTCTTGCGGCGTCAGTCGCCTTCAATATTTCGAAGGAAACAACAACAGAGGGTTTGATGCAGACGTTGACGAAACTATATGAAAAACCCTCGGCCTCAAACAAGGTATTTCTTATGAAACGACTATTTAATATGAAGATGTCGGAAGGTGGATCTGTTGCAGACCATTTAAATGAATTTAATACGGTTACCAGTCAGCTAAGTTCTGTAGGGGTAAACTTTGATGATGAAGTTAGAGCTCTGTTATTCTTGTGCTCATTGCCAGAGAGTTGGAATGGTTTAGTAATGGCCATTAGTAACTATGTCTCTGGATCTAGTACTTTAAAGTTTGATGATGTTGTTGGTGCTATCCTTAGCAAGGAAATGTGACGGAAAAGCTCCAGTGAGACATCAGGTAATTGTTTGAGTGCAGAGTTTCGGGGAAGAAGAATGGAAAGAGGAAAGAGCTCGGGATATCGTAGTAAATCAAGGAAAGGTAGATCCAAGTCCAGATCGGGGATAGTGTGCTGGAAATTTGGAAAGAAAGGACACCTAAAGAAAGACTATAGATCTCGGAAGGGAAAAGAAGGAGACACACAGTAAGAAAATAATCATTAAGAAAATGTGACAGGTGATGTGTTACAAGATGCTTTGATTCTTTCTTTCCAAAATGTTACTGATTCTTGGGTTGTAGATTCAGGGGCTTCATTCCATGCCACACCTGATAAGAAATATTTTCATGACTATGTTCAAGGAGATTTTGGACAAGTTCGTTTGGGTGATGATAAACCATGTAAAATTGTTGGAATGGGTGAAGTTATTGTAAAACAACAGAATGGAAACCAATGGCTACTAAAGGAGGTAAGGCATGTTTCAGATATGAAGAAAAATTTGATTTCAACAGGGCAGTTAGGCAGTGAAGGTTGTGTGACAACTTTCACAGATAAAACTTCGAAGGTCACCAAAGGAGTGTTGGTAATAGCAAAAGGTGAAAAGGTTGGTACATTGTATTTATGCAATGGTATTTCTAACTCTGTTAATGCTTTAACTTCTAAAGGAGCAGATGTAGCATTATGGCATCATAGGCTCGAACACATGAGTCAGAAGGGGATGAAAATTCTTCACTCAAGAAATTTGCTGCCAGGTTTGAAGAATGTTGATTTGGATTTTTGTGAGAATTGCATTTATGGAAAACAGAAGAGAGTCAGATTTCTCAGAGTTGGGAAAGAAAAGAAGAGCGAAAAATTAGAGCTTGTGCATACAGATGTATGGGGACCTGCTTAGGTATCATCTCTTGGTGGCTCTCATTATTATGTTACTTTTATTGATGATGCAACTAGAAAAACTTGGATTTATTGTATTCAAAATAAATCTGATGTATTTGATACTTTCAAGAAATGGAAAGCTTTGGTTGAGATTGAGACGGGAAAGAAGTTGAAGTGTCTCAGATCAGACAATGGAGGTGAATATTGTAGCAAAGAGTTTGATAGGTACTGTTCAGAGCATGGAATTCTTAGAGAGAAGACAGTTCCAAGAACACCACAAGAAAATGGTGTGTCAGAAAGGATGAACAGAACAATCATGGAGCGTGCAAGGTGCATGAGATTGCATGCGGGATTGCCTTTACAATTTTGGGCAGATGCTGTAGATACGGCTGTTTATCTAATAAACAGAGGGCCTTCAAGTTCCTTGGATGGTGGTATTCCAGAGGAAGCATGGACAGGTAAAAAGGTAAACTACTCTTTTTTAAAGCCTTTTGGTTGTGAGGCCTTTGTCCATATTAATAAAGAAAATAGAACAAAGCTTGAAGAAAAATCAAAGAAATGTACCTTTATTGGATATGGTGTTAATGATTTTGGTTATCACTTATATGATTATGAAAATCACAAAATCATTAGGAGCAGAGACGTAATATTCAATGAAAAGGTCTTGTATAAGAATCAGCTACAGGAAAAGAAACAGGAAAAATAAAGCAAGGAATACGCGGTTCTTGATGAGATATCTGAAAAAGTAAAGGTGCCTGAAAATAATAATAATCAACAAACACAGCATCAGCAACCACCACAACAGCTGTTATCACTCAGGTTTTCCTAGAAGTTGTGTAAGAGGAAAGTATACCCGAGGTAACCACAAACCAACCTTTTAGATGCAGAATCTAGCCAATCTGCATCCAGAGAGGGCTCTCTCTTTATAATTTATCTTTGTTCTTAGAAGGTTTTAGGCTAGTTATAGATTCAAAGTTTGTTTTGGAAAATGGTGGAATCCACAAACTAAGGGCAAGGTTGAGAGCTTTCAGTCCATTGGGCTATGGAGTCAAAGGATGGCTTTACTGGATGTCTATTCTAAGCACAAGATGGTATTACAGGGCAAGATAGCTAGACAGAGAACAATCCTTAAAATTTAAAGTGGATGGGATGATTCTTGAAGGGATGAAAGGCAGCTAAGAATCTTTCACCATGTTCAAAAGAGAGAAATGAGATGACTACAAACAAAGAGCAATGAAGAATTCTTTATTATAACAATCAACAGTGTTTAAATTAGCAAAGCAGGAGCATTTAAGAATTCATGCTTATAGCTAATTTAGAAGAAAACATTAAGAACAATCACATTTGAAAACAGAGTACAATTAAGCAAATTCTGTTTCAATCTTTTATGTAAATTATTCAGAAATGGATATGATGGTATTAAAAACTAATATAAAATTTCAGACAAAAGGTAGAAACACTTATTGAACTGTAGTCCAACACATGAATCCTGCAACAAGTCCAGTGCTTTCAAATCGTCATCCAGCAAGCCACAAGTAAATTTCTCCAAAAGCTTTTATTCCGAAAATCTCAATGTTATAGCAGAGTAATAGAATCCACCCCAAATGCTTCCAAGAGTGGAGTATTTATACAAATTCTAAACTAAAATATCTTGAAACAAATATCAAAATTGGTTCACAAATCTCTCCAACTATTTACATAAATAGAACTAAAGTAAAGGACACTCAAACTAATTGGCACTATTTTTGATGGATAGGTGATGACAAAGAGGAGAATTCGAATTTGATCCAAATCTTAGTTGATGATGAGGCATCCAAGTCACTAACTGCTTCCTTTCTTTGTGCAATCTGCTCCAACAATTCTGCAAACTTAGGGTCCAATGATATCTTCGTATTTCTCAATCCGTAATATATATGTAAAAAGTGAAAGAGGTTATTGTGGATTCATATTTTGGTGAGATAAACCTCTTTCAGTTTCCCAAAATTCCTCTCCAGCTGTACATAATATTCTCTGTAAACAATATGTGTAAAACAGAGTTTTACAGAGTCTGAAAAATAGCCTCTAAAGATGTGCATGTATCTCTCATTCGGAAATCACTGTGCAAAAAGTGAGATAGGTTTTTGTAGATGGTTCCCTTAGAAACATAAACCTCCTTCAGTTTTGTAAAATGTATTTCTAATTGGCCACAATATCCTCTGCAAAATGATGACTTGACTGTAATTTTCTGCAAAAAGTGTTTTCCAACTTTGTTTAATATTTCCAAAACCATAATAGCTGTTAGAACAGTGAGAGAGGTTTTTGTAGATGGTACTCTTAAGAAAATAAACCTCCTTCAGTTTTTCAAAATTCATCTTGGATTGATCACAATAGTTTCTGCAAAACTATGACTAAAACATGCAATTTCTGCGAAAATGTTCCTTCTTGTTGTGTTTTTCATCTTTTTACTTTTTTGCTCTTTTGACTGTTTTACTTTCACTTTTAGAAAAAATTCACTATTGGTGAAATTTATTTTCATCTCTTTTTACCATTTTACTGCCTCTGTAATTACTTTTACTGTTTTACCTTTGACTTCTCTGTAACTTCATTTTAACTTGCACTCTGACTTTTACCTGATACACTTTAACCACTGATACTCTTTAACTGTTATGCTTTTCCTATCCCTGTAATTTCTCATTTCACTTTTACCATTCACTGGGAACATTTCATCATTCTAATATCTCTCTGACTTTGTATACAAACTGTTTGTTGAATGAAGATATTGAATTAAAATCTGAGAATTTGGAGTAACAATTTTGTCAACTAGTATTGAAATTGTTGGTCCAAATCCATATTCTGATGATAACCTGCTAAAATCAAACAATTTGTTAATGAAATCCAGGTCTCTATGAGGGGCATTCAATGGGGTTACATTCAAGGCTGCCGAAGCTTCCATTTTGGTTCTTGTGTATTCAAAATGGAAGTTTTTGGGTTTTCTTCACAGACCGGGCGGGATTTCTGAAATGGAGGAAATTGGCACAATTTGGTGGTTCAGGGAGCAATTACACAGTTTTTTAAACCTCTGGGAAGGACTCAGTGACGCTTTTTAATCACTATTTCAGCGAAAAACAAAGAACACTGAGTTTTATTTGCAGTCGGGGCAGAAAAGGATAAATACATGTTTTTAGAAGGAAGTTGGTTCTTTAACAGGTAACAGGTAATGGCGGGACTGTTCTTCAACACGGGCGCAGCGGAATCTTGGAGTGAATCGGTCAATTGCAGTGGAAATTTTAAAATCGCAGCGGTATCTCTGTCGTTTTCATAATAACGAAAATAACAGGAAAAACATGAAAAAATGGCTTTATTTACAAGTCAAAAGGGTTTTTATTTTTTCGAGGTGTGACGTCATTGACGTACGGGGTGACGTATGCAAAGTCGGGTGATAAGCGGTAAGCGGTAAGCGCCCGCACCGCTTTTGGTCGATGGTGGTTTATATCGGAAGGGCAGCGATTCCACAGGATGATCGCCACGTGGATGGTTGACTATTCAAAAACCACCCATCCCCCGCTGGTTAAAATGCTGACAAGGGATGGGCAGCGGGGTGAACACTGGTCGTTGATCTATGAAGGGGTGATCCGACGGCTGAAGAGATGGGGGAACATGCGGAGGGTTCAGGTGTGGGCCCGTTGGGCTTTAAAACAGTTTAACGTGTAATTTAATCACCCCGGGAGATTTTTAATAGGCGGAAAAGGTTATTAATTAGTCCTGATGACTAATTAATCCCGTGTGCATTATAAAAGGGGTTGCGGCGGGGTTTGGTGAAATGGAATGCCATGTGGACAAACCACGGTGGCACGAAAATTTCCTGAAGTTTTATTGATATTTTTGTATTTAAACACACATATCGCATGTTTAAAGTTTTTATATATATTTTTTATTTATATGGTAATAAACAATCATTATTTAATTACCATAAGGGTGGGATTATAATATATTGATAATTTTAACCAAAGGGCATATAATGGGTTTTTATTTTAAATGCGCGGGGATATAAAATACTTTGGTTAAACTTTATAATAGGGGGGTTTTTTGGGATATTTATAAAAAAGGGAGTTATATACTTAGGAAAGGGTATTTCACTAGGGATTTAATATAATAGAGTTAAATGTTAATATGGCAAAGGACAAGGAAAATAAAAACATTTTTGTACATCTAAGAAAGTGATAACTTGTGAAGTAAATTGCAACATTTTATCTTCAACACTTAAACTTAGAATAACAAGTTATTTTGAGGAATTGTTATGGAATTTTGCATGAGTTTCCTAAGAAAAATAGGATTTTACTTAGGACAAGATTAAAAATGGATGATTATAATGATGGATCATCTCAAGTACTTAAGTCTTTTTGATCATTAGGTCGAGGGTCCGGTCCCTCCAGAAGTCAAGGAAATGCCTTGAGCCCTTTTGATCTCCAAATACCTTAGTACTTTTGGGGGAAATTAGTAAAACTCTTGAGGGGGAAAATGATGAGGGAGGTTAATGAATTTGACTTTGATTGCTGTGATTTTCCATTGTATTTCCTGCTTCAGTACTTATGATGAAAGTAAAGGATCAAAAACATGTAGCAGCATCATTCATCAGATAACACTTTACAGCACCATCTACCTACCCTATCTACTTAACACTACCATTTTCTCTTCTTTATTAGGGTGCATTTAGACTTGCAAACCCTTTTCAATCTTTTTCTTTTTTACATGATAAATCTATCTATTTCTACCCTTATTACATCCAAGGGCTCAGATTAAACTGTTGAGCACCTTTTATTCACTCTACCTAGCTACTTATCTGCCAAGATTAAACCGTTTGGCTAGATATTTATTCTCTAATCTATAACATGAAATTGAAATATGACTAAGCCAAGTTTAAACAGTTTGACTTATTCATAAATTGTGGCAAAAGTTTGACAAGCCGCACACAATTGATTTATTACAAAAATGAAATAGCAGTGGCATTTGGATTTGCACACTTTCCTTGGTCTATTTTTACTTGGGGTTCATTTCTTTCACTTTTTTGACCATTTTATTCTTTTTACCCTTTGATATTTCTTTTAGGGTATACCCTCTTTACATTTTTTAACTTTTTTGATTTTTTGGTTTTTTAAGAATATGGAACACCTTTTCTCAAGTAAGAAGGTTTGAACATATTCCATAATTCAATCAAGACAATCATGAAAGATGAAACCTATTGGTATAGGAGGCTAACACTGGCTCCACTTGGGGATGGATTTTCCTTGTGAAAATTCAAGAACAACAGGTCAGATGCCTCAAAATGTCTTCAAACTGAAAGTATGAAATCTTCCTTCTTCTGGTAGCTTTATTTTACATATGATAGTGAAACTTTTGAAGCTTAGGGCCTTCACTTCGGGCTTCAACTTCAGTAAGTCACCATCCAATCAAAAATGTGTTTCCCAGTTGGAAATCTTGAATTGAATATAGTCCTTTTTCTGAAACCTGAAATCTGATCTTGAAACTAAAACAACACACAAAAATTTCAAACCAACTTAATGAAAAACTAACTGAAAATTGAAAACAAAAAAATGCTCAAAATTCTAAGCTTATTAGCACTCATTTACCTACTTTAATCTACTAAAAATCTTATTGAATCAGGTAATACAAAAATGCCAATGAAGCCAATCAAGTAGATGTAAAAATAAATGGATAACTTGATTGCTTGTGATCAAAATTGGAAGTATGTTATGATCATGTGCCTTTATAATAAATGATATGATGTGTAAAGGCCATTTTTGATGTATTTGATCCTTATAGAGAAAACATGTTTTCATATTTGGGCTTAAAAGATTCTCCATATAATCTGATATAGGATCAATAAAAGCATGATGTATGTTATTTACTTCTAGGCCTTCAATGACTAATTGTTCAATTGAATTATGAATATTAGACCATGAACTTATTTCTTCAGTCTTGTGTTTAAAAGAATAATCATCTTCAATATGCAAGTCAAAAGATAGTACAATTTCCTCTTGCTTTGGAGAAGGAAGATTTTCAAAGAATTCTTTAGGATTTTGGAAATTGTATGACTGAATTTGAGAATGCAAAAGTTTGATTTCATTTTCATAATTTTCAGAAATTATATCAAGAAGCCATTTTTTAACTTGAGGAGAACATTTTCTTGTTTTCAAGAGAAGAAAGAAAGCTCTTAGAAAATCCTCATCAAACTGAATTTTTGATAACTCATCCCTGAATTCATTTAAAATTTCATCAAATGAAAGATTTTTCACAAACCCTGTCATCCAGTATCATTATTAATGCTTTGGACTATGGATTATTTGGTTGTGGAATTTCTATGAAACTTGAAGCTCTGGATCTCTGATCTACAGTGTCTTGATTGGAAAATGATATCAAAAGAGTCAGAAGAATGATGCTCGAATGTGCATGGAGATTTTATATTTACAATTTTCAAAAGAGATAAATTAAAAACTACTCTAAGTTCTTCTCTAAAATACAATATACATTGGAAAACTCTATCAATTTAGAAAGAACATAATGTCTTGGATAACAATCCAAGTTGAAAGCCCGATCTTTCCATATTGTTCTTTGAGGTTCATTCCTCCAGTGGAGTCTTGATTCTGAAATTGATTTGGAGTCGCCAGGTGGATGATTTTAACCTTTGTGTGTCTGATCCCTGTCCACCATCATAGATCAGATCTAAACCTGTAAAACAATTCTGAAGAAAAGTTAGTTCTTCAGGAAACCAAATTTTGAATATTTTATGATTATTTTATTTTTTGTGAATTTTCAAAACAACTTCTATGATTTCTTTAAGAAATTTAAGATTTTTAATTAAAAATTTCTCAAAGATTTATTAAACTAGAGAGTCTGATTGAATGTTTGAAACTAAGGTTCAATGTATAAGCTAAATCAGAGATAGACTGAAGCAGCTTTTATTTACTTTTGCAATTGCAGAACAAAAGCAATTTCAAAGGCTACCTGGCTGATCTTCAGACTCTTTCCATAGCTTATAAATCAAACAATAGTATCAATAAAATGATTCAGATCCCCAGTATGGTCGCCACTATGTTATCACTCAGGTTTTCCTAGAAGTTGTGTAAGAGGAAAGTATACCCGAGGTAACCACAAACCAACCTTTTAGATGCAGAATCTAGCCAATCTGCATCCAGAGAGGGCTCTCTCTTTATGTTTTATCTTTGTTCTTGGAAGGTTTTAGGCTAGTTATAGATTCAAAGTTTGTTTTGGGAAAATGGTGGAATCCACAAACTAAGGGCAAGGTTGAGAGCTTTCAGTCCATTGGGTTATGGAGTCAAAGGATGGCTTTACTGGATTTCTATTCTAAACACAAGATGGTATTACAGGGCAAGATAGCTAGACAGAGAACAATCCTTAAAATTTAAAGTGGATGGGATGATTCTTGAAGGGATGAAAGGCAGCTAAGAATCTTTCACCATGTTCAAAAGAGAGAAATGAGATGACTACAAACAAAGAGCAATAAAGAATTCTTTATTATAGCAATCAACAGTGTTTAAATTAGCAAAGCAGGAGCATTTAAGAATTCATGCTTATAGCTAATTTAGAAGAAAACATTAAGAACAATCACATTTGAAAACAGAGTACAATTAAGCAAATTCTGTTTCAATATTTTATGTAAATTATTCAGAAATGGATATGATGGTATTAAAAACTAATATAAAATTTCAGACAAAAGGTAGAAACACTTATTGAACTGTAGTCCAACACATGAATCCCGCAACAAGTCCAGTGCTTTCAAATCGTCATCCAGCAAGCCACAAGTAAATTTCTCCAAAAGCTTTTATTCCGAAAATCTCAATGTTACAGCAGAGTAATAGAATCCACCCCAAATTCTTCCAAGAGTGGAGTATTTATACAAATTCTAAACTAAAATATCTTGAAACAAATATCAAAATTGGTTCACAAATCTCTCCAACTATTTACATAAATAGAACTAAAGTAAAGGACACTCAAACTATTTGGCACTATTTTTGATGGATAGGTGATGACAAATAGGAGAATTCGAATTTGATCCAAATCTTAGTTGATGATGAGGCATCCAAGTCACTAACTGCTTCCTTTCTTTGTGCAATCTGCTCCAACAATTCTGCAAACTTAGGGTCCAATGATATCTTCGTATTTCTCAATCCGTAATAGATATGTAAAAAGTGAAAGAGGTTATTGTATATTAATATGTTGGTGAGATAAACCTCTTTCAGTTTCCCAAAATTTCTCTCCAGCTGTACATAATATTCTCTGTAACAAATATGTGTAAAACAGAGTTTTACAGAGTCTGAAAAATAGCCTCTAAAGATGTGCATGTATCTCTCATTCCGAAATCACTGTGAAAAAAGTGAGATAGGTTTTTGTAGATGGGTCCCTTAGGAACATAAACCTCCTTCAGTTTTGTAAAATTTATTTCTAATTGGCCACAATATTCTCTGCAAAATGATGACTTGACTGTAATTTTCTGCAAAAAGTGCTTTCCAACTTTGTTTAATATTTCCAAAACCATAATAGCTGTTAGAAAATTGAGAGAGGTTTTTGTAGATGGTACTCTTAAGAAAATAAACCTCCTTCAGTTTTTCAAAATTCATCTTGGATTGATCACAATAGTTTCTGCAAAACTATGACTAAAACATGCAATTTCTGCAAAAATGTTCCTTCTTGTTGTGTTTTTCATCTTTTTACTTTTTTGCTCTTTTGACTGTTTTACTTTCACTTTTATAAAAAATTCACTATTGGTGAAATTTATTTTCATCTCTTTTTACCATTTTACTGCCTCTGTAATTACTTTTACTGTTTTACCTTTGACTGCTCTGTAACTTCATTTTAACTTGCACTCTGACTTTTACCTGATACACTTTAACCACTGATACTCTTTAACTGTTATGCTTTTCCTATTCCTGTAATTTCTCATTTCACTTTTACCATTCACTGGGAACATTTCATCATTCTAATATCTCTCTGACTTTGTATACAAACTGTTTGTTGAATGAAGATATTTAATTAAAATCTGAGAATTTGGAGTAAACAATTTTGTCAACTAGTATTGAAATTGTTGGTCCAAATCCATATTCTGATAGTAACCTGCTAAAATCAAAAAATTTGTTAATGAAATCCAGGTCTCTATGAGGAGCGTTCAATGGGGCAACGTTTAAAGCCACAGGAGCTTCCATTTTGGTTCTTGTGGATTCAAAATGGAAATTTGGCTAATGGTGAGGAATTGAGTAAATTCACGGGAGAAACAGGTCAATTTGCAGGTTCGGGGGGAACAATTTATAGTCGTAAAACTCAGGGAATGATCTTAGGACTAAGATTTAAACACTGATTTCAGTGAAAAACAAGGAAAACAGAGTTTCATTTGAAGTTCGGAGTGTAATAGGATAAATACCTGTTCTTGGAGGCAAACTGGTTCTTTAACAGGTAACAGGTGATGGCGGGACTGTTCTTCAACACGGGTGCAGCGGAATCTTGGAGTGAATTGGTCAATTGCAGTGGAAATTTGAAAATCGCAGCGGGAGCTCTGTCGTTTTCAGAATAACGAAAATAACAGGAAAAACACGAAAAAATGGCTTTATTTACGAGTCAAAAGGGTTTTTATTTTTTCGAGGTGTGACGTCATTGGCATACGGGGTGACATATGCAAAGTCGGGTGATAAGCGGTAAGCGGTAAGCGCCCGCACCTCTTTTGGTCGATGGTGGTTTATATCGGAAGGGCAGCGATTCCACAGGAGGATCGCCACGTGGACGGTTGACTATTCAAAAACCACCCATCCCCCGCTGGTTAAAGTGCTGACAAGGGATGGGCAGCGGGGTGAACACTGGCCGTTGATCTACGACGGGGTGATCCGACGGCTGAAGAAATGGGGGAACGTGCGGAGGGTTCAGGTGTGGGCCCGTCGGGTTTTAAAACAGTTTTAACGTGTAATTTAATCACCCCGGGAGATTTTTAATAGGCGGAAAGGTTATTAACTAGTCCTGATGACTAATTAATCCCAAGTGTGTAAGAAACGGGTTGCGGCGGGGTTTGGTTAGGTGGAATGCCATGTGGACAATCCACGGTGGCGCAAGACTTCTCCGAAGTTTTATTCATATTTTTGCGTTTAAACACACATATCGCATGTTTTTATATATATATTTTATTATATGGTAAATTAATTAATATAACTAATTCACCATAGGGGCGGGATTAATGTATAATGCTATATTTTAACCAAAGGGCTTGTAGAAGTGGGTTTTAATGAATATTAGGGAGGTAAATACTTTGGTCAAAACATTATAATAAAGGGGTTTTTGGGGTATTTATAAAAGAGGGAATTATATACTTAGGAAAGGGTATTTCACTAGGGATTTAATATAATAGAGTTAAATGTTAATATGGCAAAGGACAAGGAAAATCAAAACATTTTTGTACATCTAAGAAAGTGATAACTTGTGAAGTAAATTGCAACATTTTATCTTCAACACTGAAACTTAGAATAACAAGTTATTTTGAGGAATTTTTATGGAATTTTGCATGAGTTTCCTAAGCAAAATAGGATTTTACTTAGGACAAGATTAAAAATGGATGATTATAATGATGGATCATCTCAAGTACTTAAGTCTTTTTGATCATTAGGCCGAGGGTCCGGTCCCTCCAGAAGTCAAGGAAATTCCTTGAGCCCTTTTGATCTCCAAATACCTTAGTAATTTTGGGGGAAATTAGTAAAACTCTTGAGGGGGAAAATGATGAGGGAGGTTAATGAATTTGACTTTGATTGCTGTGATTTTCCATTGTATTTCATGCTTCAGTACTTATGATGAAAGTAAAGGATCAAAAACATGTAGCAGCATCATTCATCAGATAACACTTTGCAGCACCATCTACCTACCCTATCTACTTAACACTACCATTTTCTTTTCTTTATTAGGGTGCATTTAGACTTGCAAACCCTTTTCAATCTTTTCTTTTTACATGATGAATCTATCTATTTCTACCCTTATTACATCCAAGGGCTCAGATTAAACTGTTGAGCACCTCTTATTTACTCTACCTATCTACTTATCTGCCAAGATTAAACTGTTTGGCTAGATATTTATTCTCTAATCTACAACATGAAATTGAAATATGACTAAGCCAAGTTTAAACAGTTTGACTTATTCATAAATTGTGGCAAAAGTTTGACAAGCTGCACACAATTGATTTATTACAAAAATGAAATAGCAGTGGCAGTTGGATTTGCACACTTTCCTTGGTCTATTTTTACTTGGGGTTCATTTCTTTCACTTTTTTGACCATTTTATTCTTTTTACCCTTTGATATTTCTTTTAGGGTATACCCTCTTTACATTTTTTAAATTTTTTGATTTTTTGGTTTTTCAAGAATATGGAACACCTTTGCTCAAGAAAGAAGGTTTGAACATATTCCATAATTCAATCAAGACAATCATGAAAGATGAAACCTATTGGTATAGGAGTTGAACAACAGTAACGGGCACCTCAAACACCTGAAAGTGGTGTTAGAAGATCTACCAGGATAAGTAGACCCCCTGAACGATACTCTCCTTCATTATATTATTTATTGTTGACTGATTCTGGTGAACCTAAATGTTATGAAGAAGCAATGCAGGTTGAAAGTAGGAAGAAGTGGGAGCTAGCCATGGAAGAAGAGATGGACTCCTTAATGCATAACTAGACTTGGGACTTAGTTAAGTTGCCTGCAGGTAAAACTACATTGCAGAATAAATGGGTTTACAGGCTGAAGGAAGAAGATGGAGGAAAACAAAGGTACAAAGCTAGACTTGTGGTGAAGGGGTTTGCACAGAAGAAAGGTATTGATTTTGATGAAATATTTTCTCCTGTTGTTAAAATGAATTCAATTAGAACTATTTTAAGTCTTGTAGCAGTGGAAGATTTACATCTTGAACAGTTAGATGTAAAGACAACATTTCTCCATGGAGATTTGGAGGAAGAGATATACATGCAGCAACCAGAAGGATATGAGGTAAAAGGGAAAGAAAAATTGGTGTGTAGGTTAAAGAAGAGATTGTATGGCTTAAAACAGGCTCCAAGGCAGTGGTATCTAAAATTTGACAAGTTTATGTCTCAACAAGGTTATACTAGATGTCACTCTGATCATTGTGTTTATCTAAAAAGGAAAAATGATGGAAGCTATATTATATTGTTATTGTATGTAGATGACATGCTTGTTGCAGGGTCTAACATGCAGAAAATAAATGTGCTCAAAAGAAAATTAGCAAATTCATTTGCAATGAAGGATTTGGAAGCTGCAAAACAAATCCTTGGTATGAGGATAACTAGAGATAGGAAAAATCGCAAATTAACACTATCTCAGAATGAGTGCATAGAGAAGGTGTTGAAAAGATTTAATATGCAGAATGAAAAACCAGTTAGTACACCTTTTGCTAGCCATTTCAAACTTAGTAAGGAGATGTGCCCAAAGACCCAAGAAGACATGGATTATATGTCTAAAGTTCCATATGAATCAACAGTTGGAAGCTTAATGTATGCAATGGTCTGCACAAGGCCTGATATTGCACATGCAGTGGGAGTTGTAAGCAGGTACATGAATAATCCAGGAAAAGAACATTGGATGTCAGTAAAATGGATTCTCAGATATTTGAGAGGTACCACAAATCAAGCATTATGCTTTGGTGGTTCAAACATTGGTCTACAGGGATATGTTGATGCAGATATGGCAGGTGACAGAGATAACAGGAGGAGCACTACAGGATATGTATTTACTATAGGTTGAACAGCTGTCAGTTGGGTTTCAAAAATCCAAAGTGTTGTTGCACTTTCAACAACAGAAGCCGAGTATGTTGCTGCTATAGAGGCTAGTAAAGAAATGATTTTTTTACAAAGGTTTATGGATGAATTGGGCAAGACGCATGATATGGGCACACTATATAGTGATATCCAAAGTGCTATTCATATTGCAAAGAACTCAACATTTCATTCCAGGACTAAACACATACATCTCAAGTACCATTTCATACGGTCAGTATTGGAAGATGGAGAGTTGAAGCTAGAAAATATATACACTAGCCATAATCATGCAGATATGCTAACAAAAGTTGTAACCAGGGAGAAACTGAGAACATGCTCAGTTTCAATTGGTCTTCAAGGATGACGATGAAGATGAGGAACAGCCAGGTCCAAAGAGGAGTCATTGTCTAGCAAATGAAGCAGCGGTGGAGTTGCTACAATCAGTCTCCAAGTGGGAGATTATTGGGAGTGGAGCCTGATTATCTTGTTTACTTTGTATCATAGCATTGGACCCCTGTACCTTAAAAGGGGCGGCAACACTGCCCGTAATTAATTGCTGCCATGGGGGGTCCAGGGGGGGCGGCAGCACTTTTCGGAGCCCCCCCTGGTAGGGGCTTTCTGGGGCAGCGCCCCCGAAGCTAAAAACAGATGTAAAATTGCCTTGTAAAAGTATAGTAATTTCTAGTCAATCTGGGCCATTCATTAGGCAAATGATCTAACGATAGAAGTTATGTTTAGATTAGGGTTTTTTGCCCTAGAAGGCAACCCCTCACTTTTATGAGGGCATTTTATTGCGGCTGTGTATTGTATGTGTATTCTCAGAGCGAGAAACAGAGAGGGAGACTGTGAGAAAGAACATAGGATATTACAGCGGATCTACTGTAGGTATTGTCTTTTCATTTTGCTGGATAATAGAAAGGAAGGACTGGTTGTTTGGGGTGGACGTAGCCCAAACTGGGTGAACCACGTATATATGTGTCTCTCTGGTTTTATGTGTTTTGTGTGCTTGTATTTTTCCGCATATTTTATGTGTTGCATTGCTCCATAATATATAATTTTCTAACACAACATTAATATTAAAGCTCAGACAAAAATACACACAGAGTTCTTTTCTAGTTAGTTCTTTTGAAAATCCAGAACCCCATATCAGTCCCTGCTTACTACTTTTATAGAGTTCTTCAACGAACATACGTGGAAAGATATTTTGGGAAAATATCTTTTCCGCATGCTAGTATGTAGTTTTAAGTCCTGATCAAAACATCAAAATTTATGATGAGAATAAAACACTTCCCATCATTTACGATTCAGGCTCATGGCCATTTCTAAAGAAGATATCATAACGTCTAACAGAAAGTAAAATTTGCAAGAGTGAAATATGAATTTCACTTGGATATTGAAAGTAAAAAATAAAAATAAAAATAGGAGGCCACGCGGGCCGAATCATGAGTTGACACTTTCAGTGGTGGGAAAGAGTTGAGGTAGTGGCTGAAGCAAGTGGTACGATGGGTAATTCGAATTGGTAGGGTAACAAAGAGCTTTTCTGATGAATTCGGGGGATATGCTGAATATTTTGTTCCCCTCAGAAGATAGGAACATGCCCCAACATTCATCGTAAGCCTCTTGGAGCCAAAAAATGAACTCAACCACTGGGTAGTCAAGGGGAGTAATTTTATGATACAGCCTAGAAAAATCGACTCGAAACCTATCTCTATTTTCCACATGATTCTTGAACAACTTAGGCTTGACGCGGCTAATGAAAAATGGGTATTGAGGATCTCAGATGCTATCTTGCAAATCTGTGAAAGGTTCAAGTCCAGGGGCAGCCCTGGATTCACGAGCTTGGGGAGTTTCAGGGTCTGATTTCTTGACCATGACTTTACCCATGACCATTATAAAAATTTAAAAGCGAAAGGAAACCAAATAGTATAAAAGGGATGGAATACCTACGAAGTAGGGATAATGCTCCAGAAAACGACGCAAGGAGATTTACAACGACTGGGAAGACGTGGTACTAGGTGCTCACGCTTTCGCTTATACAAAAACCGTAAACAGAGAGTATTTTACCACAGTAAATCATGGAACAAGGTTATACAATCCGAAAACAACTCGAAAAGCGATGTCAGGGTGATGCTATTAGGGCTAATGTCATAAGGACGCTGACACTGAGATGCATGGCATCGAGGGATTCGATATCAGACTTTAGTTAGGTGGATACTGCACATCGGGTTAAATGCCAATACTAGTCTTGTACCGGGTGTCCTAGGTGATCTTTGTAATGGCTTCAGACCCACAACCATTTTCCCCACATAGTGCTTGACTCCTGGCGTCAGTCTTGCCACGTCATCAAAATTTCGAGGGGGGGAACTTCCGCCTTCCCCCTACCATCTATGACCCCCTCAGAATTGTTCATGCTTTCCTTTATTATGTGGGTGCTGAACACGAGCGGGTCCTGTTACACCATTTTTTGGTCATCTAACCTCTTATCATTAGATGGACCCAAGCACACCATGTAAGACCAATTTTACCCAAAGTAAAATTTCTTTCACTATGTAAAATAACTTAATAAACCACATTTATTAGGTTGTTTATGGTCTAAACAGGAAACCCGAAAAGGAAATATTAAACAAACCTATTTTGTTTGATTTTCCTAATGGAATAATTAATTAAACCATAATTTAATTATTATTCCTAGTCATGCTTAACCCAAAACAAATAAATTAATGAGATAAACCTTTATTTATCTTATTATTTTCTAGGAATAATTATTTAAATCTTATTTAGATAATATTCCTTGTTAAATATGACCAAATCACCCACAAATAATTAAATAAATCATTATTTATTTAATTATCCTTCAACCACTTCCTTAAAAAGATAAATAAATCATTTATTTATTTATTATCAACAAATAAAGGGATTTGACCCAAGTCAAATACTTTTTCCCTCCAACAAATATAATAAAATATTCCATAAAAGGTGGATCTAGATTTGGTTAACATTATTTTAATCATGCACCAAGATCTAAAATGACCCAATATTTTGTTATAAATAGGAGGGTTTTTCCTATCATTCTTCACCTTTTGTTGCCTATTAGATCACTCTGGATCTAAACTCTTGGTCTGACTTTGAGCCATTATCATTGTCATATTTTCCATTATTTGCCGTGTGAGCTCCCTTTGAGTTCTATCTTTGTCTGGGTTTTCTACACCAACAGGAGAGAGAAATGCTAGATCTGAAGTGCTGAGGACTTCCAAGAACCCATCCCATTGAGGAGAATTGGAAACATCTTCTTGTTTTCCTCCCAGGTGCCCTTAATACAAAATTCTTTCAAAAATTGTTCTTGTCTTGTCTATTGGATATATGGAGCAAACCCTTCTTTTTACTGCTTAATGTCTTTCTATGCATAGATCTGGTTTTTTGCAGCTCTTGTCTTGATCAACTAACTGCAGATCTGAAGATATTGGTAGCCACTTTTGATGTTAGGGCTATTAGTTATGCGTAGCTAAAGTGGTCCTTTTTCGTACACATCGGCAAAGGATTCATACTAACAATTGGCGACTCCACACGGGTTTTCAATTACGACCGCTGTCGTTTTTCATATTCCTGCATATCCAGCTACTTCAGACCCTAGGGTTTTTTTTTCAGCTTTTTGTTTTTCCTATTTTTATGTTTTTTTTCTCACATAAAACCCTAAAACATTAAAATTTCTAACTTCCGCATGTTTCTGGCCCTATTGCGCAGGTGACCGACATCAGCCGCAACTGAGACGACAACTTTTCTGAAAATCTTCCGCCGAGACACCCGGAGCTTCAGGTCGCACTTTTTAGCTCATAACCTACGGCCTGGACCTCCAGGTCACACTTTTCAGCCAATTTTCTGCGACCTGCACTGAAAACAGGTCAGAACCTGTGACCTGCCAAATTTTCAGCTGTTTTTCTGCAATTTTTCTGGGTTTTGCTGAAGCTTCTGTCAGGTTTTTCCAGCCTTTGTCTCCACCCGTTTAGACCTGTTTCTGATCTGTTTTGCTCATCTAAGTGGGAACCTAGCCCCCTAGGGCTTCAGTACCCTCCACTTTTTGTGGAAGAGTTTTTAGTTGTTTCAGCCGTCTGTTTTTTCGGAGTTTCAACCTTCCCTTTTTCAGATCTGATACCTCATCCTCAAATCCCTTTTAAATCAATTTTTTTTTTTTTCCTTTCAAATCGCATCTTGTAGTTTTGTTTGGACCTCCCTTTAGGACCTCCTCCCTATCCTTTCCGCTTTTTGCTGATTTCCTCCTTTTTTCCAGCCACCTTGCCTCTGCCTCTTGGCTGTGATCTGCACCTCTTTTCAGCAGCTTTCTCCTTTAGATCTCTGTCCCTTTCAACCCTAGATCTATTGGCCTCTTTTTAGTGTGTTTTGACTAGATTTTTTCCCTCTTTTAGATTATTTTTGAGTGACCTGCCTTTTTGGGTTGAATCGATGCAATAGTAGCTGTTAATTTTCTGTTATTTCAGCATTATATATTGTTCTCTGCAGATTTATTTTTAGTTACGTAGCATGTTTTTTCTCTTGCTCTCAAAACGAAAAGGGTTTAAAAATTAAAATTAACGCACGCTACACACTCACCCTAAGCGAAGAAGAGCCTGTTTTACACCGCCAGGCAAAGACTTTAAAATCAATTGACACTGCACCTATCTGCCCTTGTTTCGACATTGTAATCACTTGATTCTGCACCTCCTTGCCCTTGTGGTCGTTCTTCTTCCCCTTGTGCCGTGTTTGTGTTGTCATCATTGCACCCCCAAGGTGCACTTCCCGGAGACTTCTTGGCCTTCACCCTCAGTTTCCGGTCAATCGACCTGCTCCATCCCGCCGTCGTCGAGCCAGTCCTCCTCTGAGTCTACACTCCGACTCCTCTTCTAATTCTTTGGGTTCTCCTTTTCCTTCTGGTTCTCCCCCTGTCACCTTCACTATGTCTGGTCCAGGGCCTAACGCTAGCAATGCTCCCGGCCCTAATTCCAAAACTACTACTAGTGGAACCGCCACAAGAACTACCTCGGCCGCACCCTTGCTCCCGTACATCGCAGGCCTCAGCCTCCCCGATTTCAATCAGTTGATCAATGACCCTATTCGCCACGATGTTGGTTGGCCTGCCATGCCAACCAAGCTCCCCTCCGACATCCTAAGTTCGAAGGCCTTGCTGGAGAAGATCCAACCAACCATGTCTGATCTTTCCACATGTGGTGTTCCTCCAATTCCATTACCGATGACTCCATCCGTCTTCGATTGTTCCAACGCACGCTTACCGGCGAAGCTTCTAAATGGTATGTCTACCAAGCCACCTCTTCCCATACCACCTTTGCGACCATTGCCCAAGCCTTTTTATCTTATTTCAAGCTCCCTCTCTGATACGATACTGGTATGGAGCTTTTGACCTCTTTCAAGCAAACCTCTTCGACCCGCCTTTCCACTCATGTCCAGGAGTGGCAACGAAGACGAAGCTTATGTCGAGCTCCCCCCTTCAAAGATCAGGTCTATATGGACGGGTTCCTTCGCTCTCTCTTAGCTCCCATTGGCAAAGATGTCGCCTCCCATTTCCCTCAAACCGAAGAAGCCGCCCTCCAAATAGTCTTGAAATATGACCTGATCTATGCCCAGTCTGGTTATGTTTATACCGTCCTCCCTGACCTCCCCAAGCCTGGTGGCGCTAATGCCCTGGGGGCATCTCATTCCGCTGACGGTATCGTTGGAGCCCTTTCTCATCCGTATGCTCAACCTCTTATGGGCTATGGTCTCCCTCAGGGAGGGGCCAGCACCTCTAGCACTCTTCCCCCTCCTGGTAGCATGTATCCAGGATACGACATGCCTCCTCCTTTTTCCCAACATCTTGCTTACCTCAATGTTGCCCAACCTAACCATTACCCTTATCCATAGCCTGGTGTGCCAGCTCCTCCAGCATATGTGCTTCCATCTCTGTTGCCTCCTCCAACCCCGCAACAGCACCTACAGCCCCCTCCAGGGAAAGTATTTGCACAGCAGGGCGCGACTAATCCCCCTTCTTCTCAAAGAAGGCAGAGAGGCAATCCAAACCAGTCTGCCCCTGGTACTCGAGGACCCAATCCTCAAAGTATTGACCCTAACACTGCTAACCAGCAACAGGGCACTCAGCCCAAGCCGGACAGGCCTCTTCGAACAAATAAGCCTTGTTCGTGTTGCGGTGTTTATGGGCATTACACCCACGATTGTCCCCTCTTACCACAGATGCGGTAGATGTGGGAGTCTCAAGCCACGTTGCGCGGACAACATGCCTCCCCTCATGCTCCCCCTAATGTGGCCACTACTCAACCAGCTGTGTTTATTGATCCTTTCCCTCAACAAGGATTCATGGCTACCCAACCGCCTGACAGCCAGGTCGCCACTCAACCTTCCCCTTCTGGTTCCTCCGATTACCAGAACCTCATGATGAACTCTGATCCAGCCCCTCCCGTCGACCTTCACCTTCAAACTCGGTCTCGCCAGTACCCCAAGCCTCCCGCTCAGTCTGCCCCTTATTCCCCTTCTTTAGGTTCTACAGAGCCTCTTTCGACATCCAATGGCCCCTTACATATCCCTCAACCCAAAGTTGAGGTTCACACCAAGATTCCCAAAGGTCCAATGTCGAAATGTTGCTTCTGGTCGAGCTGCTCATTCGTATAGCATAGTAGATGATTTGGCACAATCTCCTACTGCCATTTCCACATTGGAACTCCTCCAATCGTGCCCTTCCCAAAAGAAGGCTCTGCTATCTACCGTGGGCGCTGTAGATCCTGCTGATGACCAAATGATTTTTTTCGACGCCCATCAATCAGAACATCCTCCTCTCCCTGCTTCCGTCGCCTTCCAAATCCCAGTCAAAATCCAGAACGCCAACGTTTCTCGGTGTATAATTGATGAGGGGGCATCCACCTATGTGATGTCTGCTTCGGTTTGGAAGCAACTCAGATCTTCTGACTTGGCCCCTTCCACGATCACCCTTCGAGTGTGGGACGGCCACGCCTCCCAACCCATCGGCCTTTTCCGTAATTGTCCTATCACCCTTGCTGGTAAGATGATTTGCGTTGACGTCGAAGTCATCGACGCCCCTCTAGATTACAACATTCTATTGGGGTGAAGCTACACCTATGCCATGTCTGTTGTCCCCTATGTGGTTTTTCGCAAGATGTCTTTTCCTCACAATGGAAAGATAGTCACCATCGACCAATTGACTTATCATGAGCCAAAGTATCAGACCTCCCCTGAGACGACCATCTCTTCTGTAGCCAATAAGAAAACCGTCGATTCCTTGACCAGTGTCTCCCCCGGCGTCTACAAAGATTCCTCCCTGCTTGGAACTTTTCCTGGTCTCCCCCCTCCTCACATCTCTGATCCCAGCTTATCGAATGTTTACATGATGCAATCGTCTCGGGCTGCCCTTAAGCGACCCGCTTCGGCTAGCCAGCAACCTCAGACTCAACCTCGCCCACCGCAACCCACTCCTAGCCCTTCATCTCCACCAGCCGGACCTCCTCCTTCTGGCCCTTCTCCTACAGCTGGTATCCCTGAACCAATTTATCCCCCTGGATCGGTTCCACCAGGCCTTAACCATCTCGGAGCCGTTCCTCCTGGTCATTATCCCGCTGGTCAGATACCATTCCTGGCTCCCCCTCCCGGAGTCTATTCGGTCCCCGTCATGGCCACCCTCTCTCTCCCTAACCTAACCCTAGGTATACCCGTCTGGTACCTTGACCCTCCAGCCGCTACCCCTCCTGGTCACCCCAAACCCTATCTTGCTTTGACACTGGTTCAACCGGCCCCCCTCACTTCCTCCATCGCTATCGTGCCCCCTGCATCTCCCCAGGACCCTACCCCTGTGGTGACAGCTCCAGGAAAGAAAGGCAAAGCTCGCAAGGGGGCATCTAAAGACAAGGCCACTCCGACTGACCCTGCTCCTCCTCCACCTGCCAAGCCTTGTGCCTTGTGTGATGTCGTCGGTCATGCCACCCATACTTGTCCTGAGTTGCCCCGCATTCAACCCATGGTTAAAGTCTCATTCCCTGAGTCTACGGTCTCCGACCCTTCTCTTCCGTCCTCGTCCGTAACCAAGAACCTAAAAACTATTCACACTAGCAAACCCTGTTCTTTGTGCAGTGTCCATGGCCATTACTCCCACCATTGTCCTCACCTGACGCATTACGGCACCTCTTTGGAAGTAGTCCGAGAGTATGAGGTTGAACAAAATCAATCCGCCTCTCCCATACTCGCGCAGTATGCTTCGGGCCAGCTTGAGGATCCCCCCGCTCCCATCGACATTCCCCCCCCTGATGTTCAGATGACGGAGTCTACTACGACCATTCTTTACCTATCCTCCTCTGTGCGACCTTTAGAGCCCAGTCCCCTTGCCTCCTCCCCTGTTGCCTCGCTTGACCCCCCTTCAGCGACCACCCTTGACCCCCTCGTTTCTACCCATACACGAGATCACTCCACCCGTATCTCTGTTGACCTCCGCAGCCCGAGTCCCCACCATACCTCCTATAGCCCTCATATACCACCCTCTAGTTTATATATGAGTCATATCCATCCTGCTCATTGCACTCCCTCCCACAGTTGCCACTCGATGTCTTCCGTACACTCAAGCTACTGTTATTGTATCTCCTCCCCCCATTTGTTGTCTTGTAACACCATTCCGCAGGACCTCCCGCCCCCCCCCCCCTTTATCGGTTACGCTGATGGTGCAAGTCGTTACTCCCGGAATCTAGCCTTGGCAGGTTGGGCCATTTTCACCCCCTTGCATGCCCTTGTTCTCTCAAACGGGGTTTGCATTGGTACTGCCACCAAAAATCAGGCCGAATATGATGCAGTGCGTGGTCTCTTAGCCGATGCCCTCTTTCATCGCATCCTCCATCTGCATGTTCGTTTGGATTCCCTACTTCTTGTCATGCAACTAAATGGTGTTTATTGTGTGCATAACCCTGTGCTGTTTAGACGATATTTACAAGTGAAACTCTTGATACGTGAATTTGAAACCATAACTTTCAACCATGTACCTCGAGAACAGAACCACTATGTAGATAGTATTGCCAACCATGTTCTAGATTGGCATTTATCACACGCATTTCATACAAGACAATAACATTCATAATCATTAACAAAGATGCATATCCATAATATGTGTCACAAAACATGTGTTTAGAGTCCATCTACTCTGATACATATGACATGCCCATCGCATGTTAACAAAAACTCAAAACTGGGGGCACCACCTGCCCCTACATACACACTAGGGGGCACCACATGCCCCCCACCTACTCACTATCTGGCAGATCCTGAGCCAATGGCTCTGCTCCTGCAGCTCGTAGATCACGTATGCCTTGACTGGCCATCGCCATGCGCCGCATGACACCTCGCCATTCCGAGGGTAGACCAATACATGACTCCACGTACTGGTCGTCTAAATCTTGCCACCCGTGCTCTGAAACTCCGGTCAGCAACCTCTTGCATCTACAGCGGATGTCCTCCAGAAAGGCGGCCACATCCTCATTGCGCGCTGCTCTCTACCCACTCGGCCCTGCAGCTCCCGATGCTGCTGGTCGTCCCATATATCCGGCCAGTTTTACCGGAGCTATATCTGCATATCAAAATTCCATGAATCAGTACCGTATCTACTATTCACTAACTTTAACATGCCCAAAAAAGAGTAGTTACTTGCCACTTACCATTAGGTCCCCATACTCGACCAGGCGGAAGTGGTAGGTCCGGATCCCCACAATAAATCATCCCGCTATAGGGATAGTCGTCTATGTATAACGGCATCTGATCCCAATGGGAAAATAACTCAGGTCGAAACACTCATCCGACCACCCCTCCTCCTCCTCTGCACAGTAGCCGCCCCCACCGGCGCATCCTGGGCTCTCTCGGGCCTCCATCTGGGAGCTGTATACGAGGTCGTAAGGTCGCGATCTTCTCAAAGAAGAAGGTGCACAATAAAGTCCCACACGAGAAATCGTGGTTCACTTGCCACTTGCAGAGCGACAACTGTCATTTTAGCGACACCAGCATCATTTGGGCCCACCCATAGTAGGTCCCACTCAACACACTCTCCACAATCATCATCTGCCCCCCAGTGATGTGATGGAGCGCCTGGTTGCCCAGGATACGCAGCACCGCTGCGGCCATTACACGGGTCTCTAATATCTCTAGATCCCCGATCGATATCCAAGTCCCCTTGACTTGGAGACCCAGTCGACAATGTCGCTCCACAAACTCCATGATATGTCACCCCCGCGGTAATACTGGCTGCCTGTTTCCCACAACCCCCAGTGGTGGGAGACCCGTCAGGAAATACACATCCTAGACTGTCAGTTCGATCCTGTCCCCCTGCACTACAAAGACCTCATGCTCTGGATCCCAGTAACTGATAATCCGGGCCAACAAAGGCTCTCCCGCTCTCATCAAAGGGTTCTCCAAAAACTTTAGAACCCCAAACCTGGCCAACACACGACATACACCCTAATCTGCCTGGATCTCTGCCCGTAATGTACCTAGGTCTCTCTCTCTCCAGTTAACCTGAATATCTACCATATCTGTAAAAAAAAATCATCTTTGTCAGCATACAGATAGGGAATCCCATAACCAAACACAAAAATCCAACTCTCAGCCATAAAACAGCACTAAAACCCCGTCATCTTCCAGGTCGCACTTTTCTGCCTAATTCTGGGTCAGGTCGCAGTTTTTTCCCTGAAACCTGCTTCCCAAGTCACACTTTTTGGCCCAAAAAGTGCGACCCAGCCGTAAATATGAAGGAGGGTCTATTACTGAGATTTTGGGCCCTAAACTGAACTTTCAATCCATCAAAATGAAAGAGTAAGGTTAGGCCTCTTACCTACCACTAACGGATCTCGATTCCAACGGTCGGTTTGTCCGCTATGCTTGCCACAAGATTTAGGGCCTTCTCTCCTCTCTACATTCACCACAGTAACACTAGCAAATGAGTGAATTTGGAGGGAAAACTTCCTTATTAAAAGAGAACCCTTGTTTCTTCTTTCGCCTGCTGCGACCATACCGTAGCCTCGTTTGACAAACCGTCTGCACCGTTGGAAAGCTATCACCGAGCCCTCAAATGGGTATCTATTAGTTTTTTGTGATTTGATACTTCACCAGGACACATTTTGTCTAAGAAGGGTCACTTCACCTCTCCTTAAAATCGCATTTCTTCACTTACGACACTTGTACTTGGGGCACCATTTTGCCTCCTTGTCTTTGTTCGTGTCGATTTTCGTCATCAGTTACCATCTTGTACTCATGTTTTCATGGTCCCCCATTGGGAATTTACTATGTGGTAGCACCATCGAGTCGCCCTTGTTTAGAGCATCCAAGTTGAGTCATCATTGCTTTCATGGAGTCTATCCCGAGTCCCTTTGTACCCCGCTATAGCCCTCCATCCTTCATTGCTTGGTCTCTCTCTTGTGTCGCACATTATGGCCTTCAGTCCCACTGTCCCCTATCCCTTATGATATTGTGTCAGTCGCTGCCATGTCATTCATGCCCTTTATGCTCTAACAAGGGAAGTCGTCCATTCGCTACTCAGTCCCTTCCATTTCACTGTCATCATTAGTGTCAGTCTGTCCGTCGCTCTACTATTTTCTCTCATGCCTTAGTTGAGGATCTCTCATTGCCTCACCTATGGCAGACCTCCTTCTGTCGACATCAGATCCTTCATTCCAGAAGACAGGTCTAGAGGGCGGTGTACCTTGGTTCCAACTTCCACTCTTGTTCGGTGCCTCGGATCAGGCAAAGGGATCTCTCATTTCCCTTTGACTTGATTGTTTCTCCACTCCAGCTCCTTTCAGCATGATCGAGATCCGTATGCTTGATGGTTCAGTGATGCAGCAGTCACTTTTGGTGATTCCCGGGTGTGTGTGAGATGTCTCAGCCCTCATGAGGGGGTGGCCCTGCAGGTAGCCCCCCACATGCCCGGATGACCTCTTCATTGCAGCCCTTGATGTAGCTCCATATATTTGATGATGTCGGCCTTAGCCGCTTGCAGCGCCTCTTTGATTTTCATGTATCAGTCAGATTTTGCGAGCCCTTCCCCATTTACAGGGGGCATTTGGGTTGTATTTGTATCTCATGTACTCAGATATTATTGTATAATTCCTGGCTGTTATCCCAGGCACAGCATGTATGTGGGATTCTTCATTGTATTTTTATCTGGCTCATGATTATGCCGGCTGTACTTTATGGTTCGGTCCCTTGGTTACTAGACACACTATTCTTTTGTACTTTGTCTCGGCGGGCATAGGTATGCCTCCCCCGCCGCCTTTAGCACAAGTACCCTCTCATAAAAAGAGACTTGTTGCACCTGTAAGTCTCGTCTCCTCAGGGTCTAGTTCTTCAGCACCTTAATCTACCTCACATTTCTCTCTCTGACTTCCCTCTTGATGTCTGGTGATTGAGTTCTTACAACGTACTTCGGTCATACGATTTGCTCCTAACATTTGCATGCTGGGGGGCAATCTGTTACACCATTTTTTGGTCATCTAACCTCTTATCATTAGATGGACCCAAGTACGCCATGTAAGACCAATTTTACCCTAAGTAAAATTTCTTTCACTATGTAAAATAACTTAATAAACCACATTTATTAGGTTGTTTATGGTCTAAACAGGAAACCCGAAAAGGAAATATTAAACAAACCTATTTTGTTTGATTTTCCTCATGGAATAATTAATTAAACCATAATTTAATTATTATTCCTAGTCATGCTTAACCCAAAAAAAAGAAATTAATGAGATAAACCTTTATTTATCTTATTATTTTCTAGGAATAATTATTTTTATCTTATTTAGATAATATTCCTTGGTAAATATGACCAAATCACCCACAAATAATTAAATAAATCATTATTTATTTGATTATCCTTCAACCACTTCCTTAAAAAGATAAATAAATCATTTATTTATTTATTATTGACAAATAAAGGGATTTGACCCAAGTCAAATACTTTTTCCCTCCAACAAATATAATAAAATATTCCATAAAAGGTGGATCTAGATTTGGTTAACATTATTCTAATCATGCACCAAGATCTAGAATGACCCAATATTTTGTTATAAATAGGAGGGTTTTTCCTACCATTCTTCACCTTTTGTTGCCTATTAGATCACTCTAGATCTATACACTTGGTCACATTTTTCTACATTATTTGTTGTGTGAGCTCCCTTTGAGTTCTATCTTTGTCTGGGTTTTCTATACCAACAAGAGAGAGAGATTCTAGATCTGAAGTGCTGAGGACTTCCAAGAACCCATCCCATTGAGGATAATTGGAAACATCTTCTTTTTTTCCTCCCAGGTGCCCTTAATACAAAAATTCTTTCAAAAAATGTTCTTGTCTTGTCTATTGGATATATGGAGCAAACCCTTCTTTTTACTGCTTAATGTCTTTCTATGCATAGATCTGGTTTTTTGCAGCTCTTGTCTTGATCAACTAATTGCAGAGCTGAAGATATTGGCAGCCACTTTTGATGTTAGGGCTATTAGTTATGCGTAGCTAAAGTGGTCCTTTTTCGTACACATCGACAAAGGATTCATACTAACAGGTCCCGCCCCATATCATTTTCTCTATGCCTTTTATTCTTTTTTTTTCTTTCGGTTAAGACCTTTAACATCCTCTCACCTTATTATAAAGTGAGCTTGTCCCCTTTTCATATACGACTCATTTTGATTTTGTTTCTCTCTCACACCCTTTGAAACATTAGCCTTTTAATATTGTCGGGTAATCTGCCTTTATAATGGTTTCTTACACATAGAGAGGGTGGATGATATAACAACATGAGGTAGAAACAATTGTATATTAAATTAAAATAAAATAATTATGGTGGAAAATCAAAACATATCTTCAAAACGAGAGCCTTAGGTTATTAAGCACAATTAGTTTTTTCTTATATTGGGTACCAAAACATATCTTTCACTATGGTCTCTAATTAACTATTTTGTTGTGTGACATGATGGGGCATTCTGGAGAATAGCACAAAGGTCCTAAATAATTATAAATTCCAAAATGATGCAGATTAGCTCTGCATATTACACTCATGACAGTAAACCAAGGCTATAAAAAATGGAAAATTAGGATACTTGGTAGTCAACCAAGTGCAACATAAAATAAATGTTGAAAATCCTACAATGAAGGAGAAAATTTTGAAAAGAAATACTCTTGAACTAAAATATGTATAAATGAAGGACACAACCACAGAATAAAGAAAAGGTTCAGACAAGAGATGAAAAAAATATACAAATTAAATTGATAGAAGAATCCTATAATCAACCTGTTTTCCAAAAGTACCTAGGAAATCATGAATGCACCACTACTTCTACTTATACATATCTAACAACATCATTTATTTAAGGGACTTCATCCATAAAAGAGACAATGCAAAATAATTATTAGAAAATAGAAGAATGGAGTCATAAGGTGAGAGATGACATGATAACTCAACTGGCAACACAAGCAACCTCATCCTATCCGACAAGGTTACTTTATACTATGGAGAGAGAAATTAGTTGAAAATTCATCTTATGTAGGTTTTAACCCTATATAGAAATTACCTGCAAACGAATTCTTCAAATAGAAAAAATATACAATGGAGAGAACATAAACAAATATACCCAAAGATTTTCCCATGGATCCCAAAACTAGGACTACTAGATTTATTTTTCATTATATTCCTTTCTATGTAACAATACATATATATACATGCTAAAGCATTCATAAACACCAATCCACTAACCCTGGATTAGAACATATCCATAGTTCCCTTGACCAAATCTACAAAATACCATGGGTAGAAAAACCATCATGCCCAGAAAATTTATTTCAGAGCCATTCGTTGAAATAATATAACACATACCCAACATCTCATGCATCCAAATGCTCAATTTATCCGTTAAGGATGACCTCAATTTAGAACATTAGATTTGTTGATAAATTTGGTTGATATTCCATTACCTGACAAAATAAATTTACATAGACAGACAACAGAGATTTATACAATGATCTAAGTAAAATCACAATAACAGTTAGTAAGGTAGAAAATATCCTTGATACAAAATGAAGACTACAAAAAGTCAATCATTATATTGGGAGATAATCCACAAGATAGGGAAGTCATCAAGACCCTAATGCAAAATACAAAGTCTAAAGTTAAGTATTTAAGAAAGAAATTTAAAATTCCTGGAACTAAGAATGCTCAAACAATTGAGCTAGCTCAAGTTGAAAGAAAAAAATAACAATTTTTGACAAAGTTAATTGATAGAAATAAAGAAATTGTTGTTCTTGAAGAAAAGGTACATAATATAGAATAGTCCATAAAGAATCATATTAGCACCATTTTATTTTTGAGTGAGTCAGAATGCAGGATGAAAATAAGCTAAATGAAGTGCAAAGGTTATTTTGATTGTTTGATTCAAAATTTGATCAGAGAACAAGGGTAGGTCTACCAAGCTGTTGGACCAGCAAGGAAAAATACTCTCTTGGGATTTATATGAGAAAGAGTTAATGGAAGCTAAAAATAGAGTAGATACAGTTCATGAGAAGACAACAACTTTGAAAGCCAAGATTGTGGTAAAATGTTCACAATGGGAATTCCAACTAGTTTAGCTGATGAAGACACTATTTGTTACAAAGGAAAATTATTTGCTACAAACTGATACTAGAACATCATATTAATAAGAATGCATTTGATCCTTTTTGTTAATGATTTGAAGAACTAATTATATAATTACATGATCAAAATAAAATACATAATCTTGACATCATTACCAATGTATTGAATTACTAATACATCTAATTTTAATTTAATATTTCTCATAAATTTACATGGTATTTGTTGTAATATGAAACATAATCATGAACTGGATCATTTTACAAGGAAAATATTTTTCTTCAAAATTGAAACAACCAACATTAGAAATTATAGATTAAAAAATATTATCAAGTCATTCAAATTATTTTGATCCTTTTTTTGATAAGTAGACAATAACTAGTTGTAAATATTTCCATTCCATGAGAACATCAATCAATCTTCATAAACATTTCCAAGGAAATAACCAAAACCCTGAAATTTGTAAGAAATAATATTTAGGAAGAAAATCATAGAATGGGAAAATAATATCCATAGAATAGAAGCCCCAATAAAGGATAAAGTATAACATGGATACATTTATTGAAATTAATTTTGAATATGTTGCTTAGAAGGCTTGGAAAAATAACTTCCAAAGTTGAAATGGCATAAAAAAGTATCACCACCATAGCCAAAACATAATCACTACATAAGTTGTGAATTGTAATTACAAAGTAAGAAACTAAGCCTACACGCACAACAAGGCTAATGAAGTATGGGTAAAACACTGGATAAACATCCAAAAAAGCAAACCAGGACGTCTAAAAAAACCCAAAAGTGAAAAAACATGCAAGCATAACCTAACAACCATGCACTACAGTCTGACAGTTCTCTTGAGTGTTTTAACTGGGGATGTGGCCATTGGAGACTATAAACAGGGTCATAAAAGAAGACACCTACAAAAAAAATCCTAGTTAGAACCCTTGAGGAATAAGAAATTTAAATATTAAATCCCATGTTACACTATTATGGGCCCAAAAATACAAGATGGAGCAAAACATCTAGAAAATGTTTACTTGTTCCTATAAACTTCCATGAGAACTAGGAAATTGCCCTGAATGCATTGGTTTCATGGAAAATTTTAGGGGCTAATATTCACAGGTGGGCTAATTTTCCATGGTTTTTCCAAAAAAAATATTCGCCAATTTTCATTCTTTTATAAAAATTATTTGCCCAAATTTTACAATATAGAATTATTTTATGTTAAAAATCGCCAACATTATATAGACAATATATATAACATCATTATAAATTTGAATAATTTTACAAATACATCAATAAACATTTTATAGTTTGCATATTAGGGACTAGTGAGATTCACCAATTTTTTAAACTTCAAGATAATATTCCATCCTTAAAATTATCCCTGATTGGTTCCAATGTCTTATCTAAATCAAACTTAATAACTTTAATGTTTCATGTCAATAATTATAAATCTTTCACTATTTGAAGGAAAATTCCTAAGTCAAATTATAGCATTTCTCGTATCTCATATACCTAATTTTTCTAAGATACAATTAGGTCACACCTCCATAAATGTTCCCCAACTGAATCAAGTGTCATCTAAATCAATCCACTATAGTGTTGCAAGTCAAACCAAGCAATGTTTCACACATATTTTCTATAAAATACAAGAATTTATTCGTTATTTTCATACAACATTATAAATAAATAATCTATATAGCTTGTTGTCTTTGTTGGGAAAAATACTGAGAGGGGGGGTGAATCAGTGTTTAGAGCTGACTGAAAACTTTTTACTTTTTCTTTCTCTTAGAACCATACGCTACTTTACTGAACCCAACTCGTGTATACATGTGGATATCCTTAAGAAAACTTGCGTATGTCCAGAGATCTTATTATGCATTTAATACTTTACTTAGATCATTGCATAATTCATTCATCAGATGTTTAGTAAGCAATAAGCATGTGCAGTAATAACAGAATAAACCATCACACATAAGCAACACACATGAACACCAGTATTTAAGGTGGAAACCCAATTCGGGAGAAAACCACCACTGCTGTCGTCTTTGTCTTCAATATTTATTATAAGGAAAACTTCTTACAATTTTGTATTGGTGTAGACTCATACCAGCACGCAGGCACCCACCTGTAGAAGGCTGCAACCTTCTCTCGTTCTCCAACCACTACTGGAAGGGAGCTCCAACCCCCTCTCTGAAGGCTTCGACCCTCAGCACCACCATGGACCACGTTTCATCAATTTTCATACTGGATCCAACAGCTTCCACACAACATACCTTGTAGGCCACTTTTCATCATATTTTTAGACTGGACCCACTCCATACATCAAACTGAAACTTATAACTCCATCAACCAATCAACCAACAACTTGATCTTCAGTTAACATAATCAGCATCATATTCAACATTCAGCCAACCCAGAACTGTATGAATACATCATTGACAGATAGTAGTAAAATAGCAAAACAAATCAGACATTTCATTCCACACACTTCAGTAAAACCCTAGATTCCAAACGCGCTTTTACTTCATCGAACCTACGTGTATACGTGCTTTCACAAAGACAAACCTGTGTATACGCGCTTTTGCTAAAACGACCCTGTGTATATATGCTCTTTTGTTGAAACGAACCTGTGTATAGATCTGTAACTTTCCAGAACTATGTAGCTCTTTAGAACAGATAAATCAGATTTCACCTTCTACTTCAGCAAACATTCCATAAACAGATCTAGAAAATACATAGTCGTTTCAGATCTAGAGATCCCTTTTCATCATTTTCTTCATAGGTACATTATTAATTCAGATCAATCAATAAATTGTTACCCATTTCATGCTGAAATACTTCAGAGTGAAGTATTCATTAAAACCCAAACTTCAGAATAGATTTGCAGATACAAACTCAACCCTGAACAGACATTGATTCAAATAGCATACGCTACTTTTCTTTACTGAAGCCCCGTACATATGCGCTTTCCTGCACATTAACCCGCGTATACTTCTGTGTATTTTATTCTTCAAAAACCCTAACTGCCATACGCGCTTTTCATGTAGCGAACCCGCGTATATACGAGCTTTTGTTGAAACCAAATAACGTATAGATCTGTAAAAATAAATTTTGTAGAATAGAACAGATCTATAAAACTTACCCAGATTTATTCATTTAATTCAGCAGACTTGCGCCAGTTTCTCACCATCCCTTCAGTAGGTCATTCTGGAGATTCATCATCATCAGATCTAGAGATCTTGAACCATCCATGGGTGCATCATAGATTCAGATCTAACAATTAAGAACAGAGTTCATCCATGTAGATATCTCTTAAAGAGATTTATTTATTAACAACCCTTACACATGCACACCCTTGCACTATGATATTCTTCTCCTTATATAGATTTAGCCTTCGTCAATACCATGAGTCAAAACCACTTAACCACTGATGGTATTCTTGGATGAGATCAAATAGATAATCAAGCGCTCAATACTATGGGCCAATACCATGGTCATGTCCGCTGGTTTTATAAATTTAGAGCACAAATAGGCATACGCTACTTGGTACGTACTTTTACGTGTACATACACTACTTTGCCTTTACAAACCTGCGTATGCTTTCCGCGTATGCTTTTGTGACATATCTTACTTTGTATTAATACGGCACTTCTCCTTGCGAATTTCTTTCTTTGTGCCTTTTGAAGCGCTACTGTGGATACATCATGTTCATCATTAACAATCGGTTTCTATCTCGAGAACAAGGTAGTTAGTTACTTCCTCGGGGACAACTTCATCAAGTAGGTTGCCATCAAGGACAACACATTGCATCATATTGCCAACAATCTCCCCCTTTGGACTTGATGGAAACCATGATGGTGTTTGATAGTGACATCACCATTATTCAAACACCATAATACATAATACTCTCCCCCTTTGACATCAAGGGAAAAGGGTGGATCAAAACCAACACAAGGTTTTTCTTCCCTTGTATAAGGATGAGCTCTGTAGATCTGATGTGCACTGGAGGTATCATGCTCCCCCTAAGTTTATGCTGAATTTTAAAAAAATATTTTTCAATGAAGTACATGACTCTATAACTCATCCTATCACTAAGGACTCATACTTACATCAATGATCCAACCAATTCAATTTACATACTTGACTCAACTACCCAACCAAGTGGGCTTACAAATTTGAACAAGTCCTTAGATGACTGAATATTACAATTTTACATCATAGGTCTTAACATGACCTTTTCATCAAATTATAAAATCAATACCAAAGAATCTCAAGCATGATATCAGACCACAACAAATAATTATAATGCCAACAATGCATCCTTTCCATATGACCAAAGCTCCCCCTTAGCTTGTGCATCCTGAACACTTTCAACAGCAAATCATCAAGGCATCTTCATCAAATATCAGAGAATGAAAGCTGAAACATCACCAGAGATACCCAACAGCACCACAGTTGTGCTGAAAAATGTTGACCCAAAAAAATTTTTGTCAGCAAACACCCATACGCGGTTTTCTATGTATAAACGTGCGTATATGTGTTGTCCTCCGGGAAACCCACGTATCCAATTTAATCTTTTGAATTTAAGCAGTTCTGATTTTCTGCAAGGCAGAGACTACTCCCAGCTTCTGTTTGAGATATTCGAACGCTTCTCTGGGCAGAGGTTTGGTAAATATATCAGCAACTTGTTCTTTGGAGGGAACATACTCCAACTTCACCTTTTGTTCAAGCACTTGTTCACGTAAGAAGTGATACTTGATGGGAATATGCTTGGTCTTGGAATGCATAATAGGATTCTTTGAGATACTGATGGCACTTGTATTATCACATAAAATGGATATGGGAGGTGAACATTTGATTTGAATGTCTTGTAGAGTCTACATCATCAAAAGGAGATATGTGCAACATGATGCGGCAGCCACATATTCTACCTCCGCTGTAGATAAGGCAATGGAACTTTATTTCTTGTTGAACCAATATACTAATCGGGGCCCCATATAAAATGCACTACCACTCATGCTTTTTCGATCATCAACATTTCTAGCCCAATCTGCATCAGTGTAAGCATGAAGAGTAAGATCAACATTCTTTGGATACCATAGTCCAAAGTCTTGAGTTCCTTGTATTCTTTTGACATCCTGGAGGTGAGACTCTTTTGGATTAGCTTGGAATCATCCAACAATCCCAACTGCATGCACAATGTCTGGTCTTGTCCCAGTGAGATACATTAGACTTCCTATCATAGATCTGTATTCTGATTGATTCACTGTGGGGGAGTCATCATTAGAACTAAGATTACATCTAGTTACCATTGGTGTACTTACATGTCTGCATTCTTCCATCCCATACTTCTTCAGAATTTTCTTAATATATTTTTCTTGTGATAAAAATATGCCATCTGTTGCTCGTTGCACTTATAATCCAAGAAAAAATGTTAGTTCCCCCAGTAAAGACATTTCAAATTCTTCCTGCATAACAAAAGAAAATTTATGACTCATGGATTCTTTATTACTTCCAAAAATGATGTCATTAACATATACAACTACAATCAACTGTTTATCATTCTCAATTTTTGTGTATAAGTTACTATCTACAGATCCCTTTGTGAAACCTTGTTGATGAAGATATTTGTCAAAACGATAGTACCATGCTCGAGGAGCTTGTTTGAGACCATATAAAACCATTTTAAGTTTGCAAACAAGTTTTTCATCATTTCCCAGAATGAATCCTTCTGGTTGCTCTATATAAACCCTGTTATTAGGTCACACCATTGAGAAAAGCGGTTAACTTCCATTTGATAAACTTTTATTTGTTGAAAACTTGAAAAAGCAAGAAACATTTGTATGGCTTCAAGTCTAGCTACAAGAGCAAAAGTTTCTTCAAAGCCTATACCTTCTTGTTGAGTATACCCTTTGCAAACCAGTCTAGCTTTGTTTCTTATAATGTCCCCATTCTCATTTAGCTTGTTCTTGAATATCCATTTGGTTCCAATGACATTTTTATCATGTGGTCTTGGTACCAATTCCCAAGTGTGGTTCTTTTCAATTTGATCAAGTTCTTCATTCATGGCCTGAATCCAACATTCATCTTTGCTATCTTGATTGACATTGTGTGGTTCAATCGTGGATAGAAATGCCAGATAGCTAGGAGATCCCACAAGAGTCCTCCTTGTTTGTACACCTGATTCCTTTTCTCCCAAAATTTGAGATTCTGGATGATTCTTTTGAACATATCTGGATGGAGCTTTCTCAGATAAATCACCTTCGGGTTATTCAATGGGTTCACTGTCTATATCATTTCTATTTGATGTAGAAGGATATATGTCACCATCGTCTTCATCTGTTGTTTTTTTTTCTTCTTTTGGAGCTGCAGGAGACTCATCAATAACAACATCAATACATTCAACAATCTTTCGAAGTCTTCTATTGTAACATTTATATGCTTTACTTTGAGAGGAATAACCAAGAAGTATACCTTCATCTGCTCTTGGTTCAAACTTGCCAAGATTTTCATCATTATTTTTTATAAAACATTTGCTCCCAAAAACTTTAAAATGCTTCACAGTGGGAGGATTACCATACCAGAGTTCATATGGCGTTTTGTCACTATTTACATGAACATGTGCCTTGTTGAGAATATTTACCGGCTTTTGGGCTTTGTATGTGCTGCTTCCCCCCAAAATGTGTCAGGTGTTTTGGAATCATCAAGCATAGCTCTAGCCATTTGTTGAACTGTTCTATTCATTATTTCCGCTACGCCATTTTGTTGTGGAGTGCCGGCTACAAAAAACTGTCTTTTTATGCCATGTTGTTCACAAAATTCAAGGAATTCATCTGATGTATATTCTCCTCCTCGATCAGATCTAAGACATTTGATTTTTAGATCTAATTCATTTTCAACCAGTGCTTTGAAGATCTGAAATTTCTCAAATACTTCATCTTTGTGTTCATCGACCCAGTCCAACACATTCTAGAGAAATCATCGATAAATAAGATATGGTATTGTTCACCACGTGGTGAATTTTTCTTTACAGGTCCACATATGTCAGTATGAATGAGTTCAAGAGGCTTACTTGATGATCCTTCCTTGGCATTAAATTGTACTTTGGTTTTCTTACCGAATTGGCAAGATTTGCATATGATGTTTTCAGGTAGAGTAATATTGGGAAGATCACAAACAGCTTTAATTTTGCTTGATTTGTTGATTTGAGAGAAGCTCAAATGCCCCAACTTTCTATGCCATAGCCATTTTTCTGAAGATTTACTCAAGTAGCATTGTTCTTTGCAGTTCTTCAATACATACAGGTTTCTTGGAGTTCTTTTTCCTTTTATAATTGTTTTACCCGTATCAAGATCACGTACCACACATTCTTTTGAACTAAAGGCAACTTCAGTTCCTTGATCACACATTTGACTTACAATTAACAGGTTATGCCTTAATCCATCCACATACATGAAATTATTAGCTTTCACCTTTTCTTTTAGAAAAATAGACCCTTTTCCCTTAATGACAGTAGGACTATCATTTCCAAATGTAACATTCTCTTTTTTCTTTTTTTCTAAGGCACTATGTACGAAAGTTACTTTTTGTCACCTGTCATGTGTTTTGAGCATCCACTATCAATGTACCATTGATTTTATTCTCCTTCTGTAAATAAAGATATGCCACAATTTTCAACCTGTAATTGCTTCTTTTTCCATACTTTGGAGCTTGAAAGAAGATGCTCTTTTGGCTGGACTTTGCTCCTGCATTCGGATTCTTCATGGCCAAAGTTATTGAAATAAGCACATTTAACTTCATTTTGAACAGGAGAAAAGTTGTTATATGTATTCTTCTTTGTTCCAATATCAATCCTTTTCTTTCTTGCTTCTCTTGTCATGATGGTCTTATATGCAACACATTGAACATCTTTATAACCAAAATTCTTTGGCCTTGTGGCCTTGAAAACATTGTCAAACTGAAGAAATTTATGATGTGATATTCTGCATGAATTTATGTTGATTAGTGTTTCTTTACAGAAAGATATTCATGTTAGTGTTCTTTGAATTGAGATGATCTGCTTTACTAAAGATTATTTATTCATATGTGAGTGGCGAGAATGTTGTATACTATTTGTAGGCACACTTTTAGATAATTTGGTGTTGTAGGCTTGAGAAAGATTCTACGTATATCCAAGACTTTGTCTTTATAAGGAAGTCGGCAATTTATTGTGAATAATCTCATCTAAGGTTTCAGATACTTTAGAAAATCTAAGATTCAAAGTCTTTACTTTCTCAATTTATTTTCTTAGACTTACTATTTCAGATTCTAATTTCTCATTGTGTTTCTCCTTTTCTTCAAGCTGATTTTTCAGAGTTTCTATGGATATTTTACTTTGTTCTAAGAATATTTTGAGTTGATTGAATTCATCAAGAAAATCATTGTCCTCTAATGCATCCATAAAAGTATCCTTTTCTTCTCTAGATTCCTTTTCAAATGCCGTGAGAAGTCTAAGATCTTTTTCACATTCTTCCTCACTATCAAATAACCCATCACTGTCTTCATGAGTATAATAACTTTTTCTAGTGCTAAACTAATTCTTATTCCTTCTTGCTACTTCCTTCCCTTTTTCATGTGTTTCTTTATGAGGACATTTAGCAGCATAATGACCAACTCTTCCACAAGAAAAACATTTGAAAGGAAGCTTACCTCTAAACCGTCCTGTGCCAAGTTGGAGTTTCTTTACAAAATTTACCTCATCTTCTTCTAAGATATACCCTGATCCTTCTGTATCTTGTATTTATTTCCCTTTTGTAGAAGCTCTAAAGACGACTTCTTTGACTTCATATGGTCCTCCTCTTCTCATTTCACATGCAGTTAGTATTCCATGAAGTTGTACCACAGTAATATTTTGAAGATCCTGCTTTTCTTCAAGAGAAGAAACTTTTGACTCAAATTTTTCCGTTAGTGATCTTTAAACTTTCTCAACCAAAGTAGATTCGGTTATTGTTTCTCCCAAATTTCTCATCGATTTACAATATCATCAAGACATAAAAAGAAATTGGCAATGCTCTCCTCATTATGCATTTTTAGATTCTCATATTGAATTCTGAGAGTTTGGAGTTTAGCACTTTTTACCTTTGCATCACCTTCATAAATTAGAATGATTTTGTCCCATATTGCCTTTGCTGTATCCAGCTGCATGACTTTGACAAATTCAGTTTCAGTTAGAATTCCCAATAGAGCATTGACCGCCTTTGCATTTGTTTCATAATTCTTTCTTTCTGTTGGTACTGCGACTGGATATTGATATCCTCCTTCAACAATAGCCCATACATCTGCTCCCAGAGACTGAAGATAGGATCTCATCCTTGTTTTCTAGAAGATTAAATTGTTTCCATTGAAGAGTGGAGGCCTGATAGATGTTGTTCCATCTTGATTTCTCATCTTGATTGATCTTCCTTCTAGCGGCTAAGATTTTTCAAAAGGACCTGCTCTGATACCAATTTTTGGGAAAAATACTGAGAGGGGGGGTGAATCAGTATATAGAGCTGACTGAAAACTTTTTACTTTTTCTTTCTCTTAAAACCATACGCTACTTTACTGAACCCAACTCGCGTATACACGCGGATATCCTTAAGAAAACTTGCGTATGTCCAGAGATCTTATTATTCATTTAATACTTTACTTAGATCATTGCATCATTCATTCATCAGATGTTTAGTAAGCAGTAAGCATGTGCAGTAATAACAGAATAAACCATCACACATAAGAAACACACATGAACACCAATATTTAAGGTGGAAACCCAATTCGGGAGAAAACCACCGTTGTTGTCGTCTCTGTCTTCAATATTTATTATAAGGAAAACTTCCTACAATTTTGTACTGGTGCAGACTCATACCAGCATGCAGGCACCCACCTGCAAAAGGCTGCAACCTTCTCTTATTCTCCAGCCACTACTGTAAGGGAGCTCCAACCCCCTCTCTAAAGGCTTCGACCCTCAGCACCACCATGGACCACGTTTCATCAATTTTCATACTGGATCCAACAAATTCCACACAACATACCTTGTAGGCCACTTTTCATCAGATTTTCAGACTGGACCCACTCCATACATCAAACTGAAACTTATAACTCCATCAACCAATCAACCAACAACTTGATCTTCAGTTAACATAATCAACAACATATTCAACATTCAACCAACCTAGAATTGTATGAATACATCATTGACAGATAGCAGTAAAACAACAAAATAGATCAGACATTTCATTCCACACACTTCAGTAAAACCCTAGATTCCATACGCGCTTTTACTTCACTGAACCTGCGTGTATACGCGCTTTCACAGAGACAAACCTGTGTATACGCACTTTTGCTAAAACGACCCTGCATATATACGCTCTTTTGTTGAAACAAACCTGCGTATAGATCTGTAACTTTTCAGAACTATGCAGCTCTTTAGAACAGATAACTCAGATTTCACCTTCTACTTCAGCAAACATTCCATAAATAGATCTAGAAAATACATAGTCATTTCAGATCTAGAGATCCCCTTTCATCATTTTCTTCATAGGTACATTATTAATTCAGATCAATCAATAAAATGTTACCCATTTCATGCAGAAATATTTCAGAGTGAAGTATTCATTAAAACCCAGAATTCAAAATAGATATGCAGATACAAACTCAACCCTAAACATACATTGATTCAAATAGCATACGCTACTTTTCTTTACTGAAGCCGCGTACATACACGCTTTCCTGCACATTAACCCGCATATACTTCTGTGTATTTTATTCTTCAAAAACCCTAATTTCCATACGCGCTTTTCATGTAGCGAACACGCGTATATACGTGCTTTAGTTGAAACCAACTAGCATATAGATCTGTAAAAATAATTTTTGCAGAACAGACCAGATCTATAAAACTTACCCATATTTATTCATTTAATTCAGCAGACTTGTGCCAGTTTTTCACCATCCCTTCAGTAGGTCATTCTGGAGATTCATCATCATCAGATCTAGAGATCTTGAACCATCCATGGGTGCATCATAGATTCAAATCTAACAATTAATAACAGAGTTCATCCATGTAGATATCTCTTAAAGAGATTTATTTATTAACAGCCCTTACACATGCACACCCTTGCACTATGATCTTCTTCTCCTTATATAGATTTAGCCTTCGTCAATACCATGAGTCAAAACCACTTAACTGCTGATGGTATTCCTGGATGAGATCAAATAGATAATCCAGCACTCAATACTGTGGGCCAATACCATGGTCATGTCCCCTGGTTTTATAAATTTAGAGCGCAAATAGGCGTACGCTACTTGGTACATACTTTTACGCGTACATACGCTACTTTTCCTTTACAAACCTGCGAATGCTTTGTGACATATCTTATACATCATTAATCTGGCACTTACTAAAATTTCTTTCTTTGTTACTTCTTAACTTCTCTGTATATACATCAGATTTACATCATTAACAAATAGGTTTCTATCCAAAGACAACTCATCAAGTCAGTTTCCATCAAGGACAACTTCATCAAGTAGGTTGCCATCAAGGACAACACATTACATCATATTGCCAACAGTCTTGGAGATAATAAATAAACTGAATAATTTGGTGGAATAATTCATTATCTACAAAAAAAATATTGTGGGGAATAATTTATTCTCTGAAAAAAATGGAGTTAACCAGAAAGTATTTTAATGCTTGTTTGTGGTACAATTTTTTTTTCTCTCTAGTTTATGCCACTAGAGAGAACAGATGGTTTGCAACATCAATGGTAGAGTTCAAAAAAATATAGCAAGGACGATATTCTTGAAATTGGGATGATACATCAATATTTTATGGCAAGTTACACTTATTGAGGATTCAAAGGTAGTGATAAAGAAAGAATATGGAAATGTTTCCAAAAGTGTCACAACTGATTTGGATGTGCATGCAAGTGACATCAATGATCACTAGACAAATTTTGTTGGGAATTATGTGGACCTTATTTTGAATCAATATAGGCAATCATATATTTAGAATGTTGAACCTAAATTTTTTTATCTAGTACGTTTATTCCATGATATTGGTCATGATGCACATCTTTAAATAAGGTTGAAAATTGGTTCCTCTCCCCGAGGATGAAAAGAATATGCTCATCAAGCACAATATTCTCATTATAATAAAGTCTCCTCCAGAAGAAAAATTTAAGGCAATAATAAAAAGTCACTTCATGATTTTTTATATGAGATATTAAGGTGTTTGCAAGAAAATTTCCCTAAGACAAGGGTTGAAATCCTCAATAGAGTAGAACAATATAATCAACAAAGAAAACTCAAACAAACATACCAAACATACGAATTATAAAATTTAGATTTGGAGACATACCCTGAGGTCCTACATTTGATGATGTTCCCTTAAGGTCCAAACACTCTTCTTCCTCTAAGACAAGCAGACCTGCAAGTCAATCACATAAGCATATACATAATAGATATTTCAATGTGAATACATAACATTAAGTTATATCATAATATATATTAATATAAACTATCATTCATGAGAAAGTAACATATTAGGAATGAGACATGAGATTCTTTATTGATTAAAAACAATAAGTGTAGGAAAGGTACAACTTGATCCAGGCCAAAGGCACTGACGAAGCCTTTCTCCGGACCCATCCAGCCCGAGCCACGAATAAAACCTTTCTAACAAGTGCAAGAATATTCTATATAAGGATGATGAGAATAGCTACAAAGAAAACCAGGGTTTCCTAGAGACTGGGAGTCCAAGAGCCACATGAAAAAAAAACTTGATATGGTAGAAATTTGGTATAATTTCGATATCCTTTCTCTTTTTTTCATTAGGCTTACCCAAGGGGTGTATATATGTCACCTCAAATTGGTTATTTTAGTTAGGCCACAGGCTCCCGTAGGTGGGCTCTCGGTAAAACATGTAAACCCTTCCCGAAAAATATAATTTTATTTTATTTTTCCATATTTTAAAAGGTATACACATGTATAGAGTTATGGGGACCCTCGTATGTACGCAATTTAGTATGGGCAGAGTCGTATATGGATTTTCAGATATATTTTTTTAGTATAAAGTCAAGTCTACATGGGAAAAGGGACTGTGTAGGGTCATACAAGAGCATCAGTTCTACAAGAGTGTTGAATGATGTTATAACATATGCCCCCCAATATATTAGGTCAGAAGGGGAACATGATGGCCGAAATATATTAAGTATAGAAAGAGGAGTCATCCAAAAACCTAGGAGGAGATCACTAGATTCCAACCCATCAAATACCTATGGAAGGAGTCATAAATAAAACTCATGTATGAGGTGGGCATACCCATGCTTAGAAGTAGTAAATCATGCCCGCTGATCAATTATAAAGCGGATCTAGAATGTATACATAAGTGTACAGAAGAAGCTAAAGAATACATAGTGGATCATCAGGTCATACCTGCAAAAGAACACAAATGAGCTATGTCTCAATATCATATATAGAATAATGTCTAATAAATGATGCTAGATGATTGTTTGTTCAATGATGCTACATAAATGATCCTCATAAAAGTACCAAGTCATATAGGTGGAATAGTGGTACTACATGAACTTGGGTGCCAACATATAAGATGTTGTGAAATACTGCAACATATAAAAGTGGGATTTGTAATAGGTAGAAAAATGAAGGAGTTTTCAAGTGAACCCAAATGTTAACACAACTTGAGGTCTTCAACGACCGCAGACGATACATTTCTACACTATGAGAATAAATGAGCTAAATTTGACCATGTGAGAAATCGTTTGATTACCGGTCATTGATGGATATCGTTAACAAATACGACAAAACTCACCAATAATGATAATGAGTGTCAAGGTACCCGAGTACAATCTAAAAAGTGTGAATTTCTATATAATAAAGTCTCCTCCATAAGAAAAATGGAAGGCAATAAGAAAAATTCACTCCATGATTTTTTCTATGAGATATTAAGGTCGATGTCATTTCATATAAGCCATATGTTTTTAGAAATAGGAAAGGTAATGCATCTACCCTCTCCTTGTCCATATGATTCTCCCACTATCAGTATTGCTTCCAATTTTTTTTCATCTACATTTGCAACCATCTTTCTAGACGATTCAAACTTTAATGGACATGAAAATGTATCATAGAGAGAGTTTCCATTCTCAATCAAGTGTCGATATTTGGGTAAGATTTTTGATTTTATGTAGGTTGTCATTGTGGATAGATGAGAATCATGTAACCCTATATTTTGAAATGATTTATATGCACATGGTGTGATCAAGTGGATACTAACTACATTCAAAACTACTAGTCAATTTCTCTACACAGTACTACAAGAATTTTTCTTGATGGAATCAGACATATCCAATAATTATGACAGTGACAACACTTGGATATTTGGTAGATTAGTAAACTATGTAGGGTTAATGGATAACCTAGAAACACCTTATTGTATTTTTTAGGAGTTCTTCATCACATTTCCTATTGCATCTTGTTCTTAATAGGACCATTTCTCTTCCAAAAGTTTTAGAAAAAAAAATTTAGGTACTATATTCCTAGTCCTTGAAGGAAGTTTGTCCTATGTGGAACCATCCCTTGTTTCCCTAGTGTAGTGTGGAATTCATTAATTTAGTTTATTCCATAATGAATCATGTCTATTTTGGAGTTGATGATAAAGTGGTGAAAGCTACAGGAGGTAGTGATACATCAAATCACACTATTGGACCACCTCCTAATGATTCAATAATTACAATGATAGTTGAAATGGTATTCTCAATGGAAATAGAAGAATAATCCCTTAGACATTTTCGCTCAAATCATATTGACACAAGAATGGAGTGGTTGTTTACTTATGCATAGGGGCACTTACAAGAAGAGGATGAAAATTCTTTAGCATTAGTGTTGTCATTGGGAAGTACTGAATATTCAGCTAAGGAAGAGATGTATACAATCCAAAAGGCTATTTACTACGATTAAGTGTTGGTATAAGGAAATGGAAGGGACCCATAAGTATGGGAGAATGCTATCACAGTATCTTGGGGACTTGCACACCAAAACACAATGAAGGATGATCATAATTGGAATGTAAAAGGTAGGGGGCACACCTAAAAAGGAATGGATACTCAAGAGAATAAATTCCTTCACTTTCTTTCCAACCACGTTAAATTTTTGGATGAGAGATTTCTAGAATAAGAATAACTACAATGCACATAAAATGTGTTAAAGTTAGATAAAGAATAAGAAAAATCATAAAATAAATTAAGAAACATTTTTATGACTAAATAAATATTAGACAAGAATAAGGTGCATGAATACCTAAATAAGCTCCTCTTGCCCTCAATAATAATTTATTGGAGTAGTCTAATCTTAGATCAAACATTCCTTAATTTGACGAAGAAGTAGCAAAGTCAACATTGACTTGGTTGTTCGTCTGTTGGAAAAAGGGAGGTTTGTTCCATGACTATCCAAATCCTAAATTATTCTCCACTGAACAAGGCCAACCACGTGAAGGTGGAAGCACTTATGGTCTCTCCCCCCTACCCTCACATCACTGTCCAATATATCTACTATAAAAAAAGTTAATAGGGAAACATTAAGATTCATGCATACACACTAGAAAAACACAATTTTTTTAAAGAAACATTTTTTTTGGCATTAATCCTCTGACAACTTCTAAGAAATTATATTTCATATTTTTATAACATAAGTACCAAAAATTATGCAAGAAATCATTAAAAAAAATTATACATCAATATGTCTTTTTTTACATCAAAAATATTTTACAACAATATGTCTTATACAACACATTATAACATTGTACACCATAAAACAAAAATTGCCTCTTCTTATTACGACCCATATAATTCAAAATTTTATTGCCCATTTCTTCATTTCCATATTATATTTCGGGTTGTTCTGATGATGATTGTAATTGTCTCCTTAGATGCATTGCACCCATGGTCATGATGTTCTCATAGAGTCATGGATTTTGTGGGGGAGCATCGTCTACAAAAAATATTAAATATTTATGGTCAATTATTGAATATCATTGAATTATTTTTTTAATAATAAAATATAATTTTTCATTGTAATTATTTACCTTGTGCGCTAGTCAACACCATTGCAATGACTACATCGTGGTCCTCTTTTGGTTGAGGATCCTCCTGTACGACATGCTCTACCAATCAAACCAAAAAAATTTTAAGTAGACAATTGTAAATGAACAAGTAAAAAAATTATAAGTACATACTTTATAAGTACAAAATTATTAAGTATATGATATATATACAACCCTGTTACCGTTGTGGGCCTTATTTTTCAATGCAATGTCTTGGTGTTGCACCACATTATCATGGGGTTCCTCGAGAGCACCAAAATGTTCTAGTTTGTGTGCACTATCAGAGGATTGATGCTCAGTAGTCATGGGATCATATATATTTGTACTACTCCCTTGCTAATTAAAGCAAAGAAACATATTAGATTTATATCAAACATGATTGTATTTTATAATGAGTGAAAGGTTAATGTGGATTGATTTTAATTTACCTTGTCCTTTAAAGTAGATCTTGGGTTTTGGCTCATGATTTATCAGCGTTCGAATACGCATTTAAATCCAAAATTGAAACCAACCTCGACTTATTCCTTTGTGGCTTCAGTTCTGAATACATCACCCTTCATTGCATACGTGTACAATGATTTTTGTTATTTTCTAGTGAAATTACCAAAATGTTTGAAGGAAATGTAACATATAATATTTTTAATAAGTCTCTGGTACTTATAATTCATGTATGTAGCATCAAATAACTTCCCTGGCCCATTTTATGTTTCCCATGCTTCTCAAGCCTTGACCTTGGTTGCCTTCAAAGTGTCAAAGAGCCTATGAAAAAATTCAAGTATGTTTTATACTACACTTTTATTCAAAACTAAAAAAAACTTGAATGTATTCAATTCAAGATGTAATTTGTACATTGCTTGACCAAGCAGTGCTTTCCCTTATTTTCTCAATTCCTTCTCCTTTGCATCCTCAATGAGGCCCTTCCATTCCATGTTAGGAATCATGGGAGGGCACTCATACCTATGGTTTTCTAACAATTTTTTTCCTATCTTTGTCTTGTATATATTTTAACCATTTTTTGAATACGGTGGTAACCTTGGTTTTATTGAAGGTATCTACCCGAACAGCTCTTCAAGGTAGTATGCAAGCTCTTTTTTAAGGTCATAATTTTGGAAATTCCACCTTTTGAATATGGTGGAACCAAAAATATATAATGCCTTGTCTTCTATTTTTGTATAAAACAAGTTGTTACCTACATGCAAAAAGACATGGTCATTATTTTGAAAATAATAATATAGATGAATTATGTTTTGGATAGAAAACATGAAATAGATAAAACATCAAAAAATACCATTATTTTTTCGTTTTTTTATTGGAATTCATTCCTCATTCATCAAAAATGTGCATTCAATTTTCCTTGTGCTCTTAACACATGATTCTCGAAGAAATGAACCCATAATGTCATCAGTACTAGGTTCACCTCTTTCACCACTTGATCCAGAGCCTGATTGCGTGTTTGGCTCGGGGTTCATGTGCTCATTGGTCACATCCAATGGTGTGGAATCAGCATTAGTACTAGGATCATGACCACTTGAAGGTGATGTAGTGAATAGCTACATCGTAGATATATGTTGGGTGCTAGTGATGGCTAGATTCTCATGTTGTGTCTCGTTAATTCCACTAGTACCAACACTGAGCAAGAATTTCAGATAAAGAATATTCCAAGAAATTAAGATTTGAAATGATGATATTAATCAACATTGAATATGGTTTCTTCAAAAAATAAAGAGAGCTAATAGTGAAAAATCCAAGGAAGAATAAATTGCAGCTTGCTAGGCACTTTAATTACAAGTGATTAGAATGGAAAAGGATCTTTGGTAAGAGATGAAGATATACCATGTGAAAGGATTTTGACCTCAAAATTAAGAAAATTCCAAAGAGGCCATCATATGGAGGTAATTTTGATATTGATATCTTTTTTTTGGCTATCTAGTTAGTATAGGTTTTTCTACCTTGAAGGAAATTGCATAAAAGCATAAGAAAGTTGAGGCAAATATATCTACAACTGTTTTTTTTAAACTCAATTAAATGAATTCATGGATTGAGAGGATGGATTTGGTAATTCTTGAAGGATTTTGTGGTCAATATGTTTACATAATATTATGATTAAGAGGTAGTAGTACAAAGAGATAAATTGGTGTTCATATGAATGATGGAGATCACTTTAATGTCAAAAGGGGGCTATGAATAAACTCTACTTTGATTGGCTAAATATAATTCATTTGTTGATAATGACTAGAGGAAAGTGACATGAAAGGTCGATAGTCCGAATCCTGTCACAATTTGGCTCCAGTACATTCAGGAATATGAAAGCTCAATTTCATGAAGATACGAAGAAGAGGAGCCATGCAGCCATGCATCTACTTGAATATCTCCATGAAGTACAAGTAGTTTAAGTATTGATGAAGTGATGCAGGGGCATTAGACACTAGCTAGCAATGTAGGAAGTTTTGTCCACATGTTGTGGCTAGTAGGGTTCGAAACATCTGAATTGTAACAGCTAGGTGTCAATACCCAGCTGAATGTATTATTTAGATTAGTTAGAACTTGTAGGAGTTGAACAGTTAGGCTCGATCCAGCTGTCAGTTCAGTTATTGAATAAATTGTAAGGCTTTTGGTTTTTTGAAATAGTCCTCATAGAGGAACCGAAGAGTCACACTATAATGTATATAAATTGAATCCTCGGATGCATTGAGAGGTAGAGAGGAAGAATAGAGAAATTTCTGCAATACACTCTGTACATTGTCGATTGCTTCCAATTAAATGAATTCTGCTTGTTGATTATCTAATTGTCTTGAAATGTTAATTATGGGGAAATTCATTTGATTGTGAGGCATTTGTGTACTGGTATTCCGTTCCCTGTCTTTGAATTCCCGTAAATTTTTTGAATAACCCTGTGAATCTACCTAGCCACAGGCTAGGCCTGTACAGGGAGTCCTGGTCATAGAACTCTGTTTTATGGTAATGGAATCCCGCGTAATAAAGAAATTTACGTTTTTCTGTGTTAATTGAATTCCCCAACCGGAGATTAACCCCGGAGTTAATAACTGAGAATTTACATAGGAGAGCGCAACCCGTATGTACAACCGCGGTCAATCACTGTAGCAAAAACCACAAGTGGGTTTCCAAGAGCGGATTTCCCATTTCGCACCACCTTTCGACCATAAGTGGTATTCCTGGAGGAGGGAGCATTTGATTGGTCCATAGACATATATGTGGGGGCAGCCGGAGGTGTATTATAACGTCGGTTAGCTATAAGGTGTCGGGGTATTATATAAAGCGCAGATATTTATAAAGCCAATATTAAAATATAACGTGTGAAGTTATAAATTTGGTTATAAGGGTGAGGTTGCGATTATTAAAAAGGTGAGGAGTGTTTATATATATATATATATATATATATATATATATATATATATATATGTCAGGAGTGTAATATAATATCAAAAGTCACGATTATATTCATTTGTCAATTTCGTTTGAAATTGATAAATAAAATAAAGGGAAGTGAAGATAGAGCCACGTAACAGTTTGACCATCCCTCCATTAGGGGCTGACTTTCAGCGTTGTTGTGTCAATTGTGGTATCAGAGCCAGTCTGAAGTTTCTTTTTCTGACATGGAAATCCGAGTTGGAAGAGGTGCTGGCAGAAGGAGACCTGTTACCAACGTTGAGGTGTTCGGGATGTTGCAGAGGGTCGAGGCTAGAATAGATGCCATGGAGTGAAGACAGCCCAAAGATCCTGAAGACATCAGCGAACCTGAGACAGAAGAAGCTGAAGAAAATTTGGAAATTCCTCTTGACATGAGGCTCCTTAGAACTGTTCTGGGGTCTACAGTTAAGCCCAGAATTGAAGTGTCAAGCTATGCAGGGGGACTAAATCCAGAGGATTTGGTGGACTAGATAAATGAATTAAACAAGTGCTTCGATTATGAAGAAATAAGTGAAGATAAAAAAGTCAAGTTTGCAGTAACAAAGCTGAAGGGACATGCTGCACTTTGGTGGGATGGAGTGCAGGTAGAAAGGAGGAGAGTTGGCAAGCAACCTATCAAGAGATGGACCAGAATGATGGCTAGGTTGAAGGGTAAATTCCTGCCTAGTGATTACCAGCTGACATTGTATAGACAAATGCAAAACCTGAGACAGAGGTTGCTGACAGTAAAAGAATACACAGAGGAGTTCTACAGAGTGAGCATAAGAGCTGGGCAATTCCAAGACACACCAGAGAAGACTGCCAGATATGTGAATGGTCTCAAGCTAGAGATCCAAGATGAGATTGGTCTTCTGTCTCCCAATACAGTAGAAGAGGCATATCAGATGGCCTTGAAAGTGGAGGAGAAAATCTTGAGGAAACAGTCTGCCAAGAAGAGAGGTACTTTTTGTGGGAAGGGAAGTCAGGGTGGTAGAGGAAAGCCTGCTACACCCAGGGATGGAGCTAACAGTAGCTCACCTCATAATGCATCTACAGAGGAGGATGCAAGGGGCAGAAGGGGTTCTTACAGAGGAAAATGAAGAGGAGGCAGAGACAGAGGCAAAGGTAGAGAATTGAGGTGCTATAGATTTCAACAAGTGGGACACAAGCACTATGAATGTCCAGAGAATGTGGATGCTGGTCCAAGAAATGCTATTGTTGCCCAAGTTGGAGAAATTGAAGAAAAAGTTCTTCTAGAAAGGGGAGAATCCTTAGTGGTAAATAAGGTCTTGTTGAAGGAAGCTAAATAAGTCACTGAGCCTGCACAAATGAAGACTTTATTTAGGAGCATATGAAAAGTCCAAGGGAAATGCTGCTAGCTAGTCATTGATAGTGGTAGCACAGACAATCTGGTTTCCACTGAGGTGATAGAAAAGTTGAAGCTGAAGACAAGGGAGCATCCAACTCCCTACAGAGTGTCCTGGCTGCATAAAGGGCACCAACTAGTTGTGAAAGAACAGTGTGAAATAGAGCTGCAAATGGGAAAATATAAAGATATTTTTTTGTGTGATGTAATGCCCATGGATGTGTGTCATATACTGCTGGGTAGACCTTGGAAATTTGACAGAGCAACAATGCAGGATGGCAAGAAGAACACCTACAAGTTCTTCAAAGATGGGGTACATCATATATTGATTCCCATGGAAGAAGGAGAGCCATCCAGCAGAGTGATTGATCCAAAGACCTTGTTGCTGAGCGGGAAGGAATATCTGCAGTAGATAGAAGAAGAAGAGGTAAGATTTACTTTAGTTTGCAAACCTAAAGTAGTTCTTACTTCTACAAAGATTTTTGATTTACCAGTAGAGATACAAGAGATGTTAGATGATTACTGTGACATTGTTGTGGATGATTTACCTGATGAGATGCCACCTGTGAGGAAGATCAGCCATTAGATAGATTTTATCCCTGGTTCAAATCTGCCAAATAAGGCAGCCTACAGAATGACTCCCAAGGAAAATGAAGAAATCAGGAGACAAGTACAGGAATTGGTGGACAAAGGACGGATTAGAGAAAGTTTGATTCCATGTGTTGTACCAGCAATATTGAGCCCAAAGAAAGATGGAGGCTGGAGGATGTGCACTGATTCCAGAGAAATTAATAAGATCACAATCAGGTACAGATTCCCTTTGCCCAGAATAGAGGATTTGATGGATTGTTTGAGTGGTGCTAAATATTTCTCAAAGATAGATTTGAAAAGTGGATACCATCAGATCAGAATAAGAGAGGGTGATGAGTGGAAAACTTCCTTTAAAACAAATGAAGGATTATATGAATGGATGGTAATGCCTTTTGGGTTGTCAAATGCACCAAGCACTTTTATGAGACTTATGAATGAAGTATTGAAAGAATTCATTGGTAAATTTGTGATAGTGTATCTAGATGATATATTAGTTTTCAGTAGAACTAAAGAAGAACATTTAAGGCATCTTAATCATGTCTTGAAGAAGCTGCACCAAGAGAAGCTACTAATAAATTTAAAGAAATTCTCATTCATGAAAGAAGAGTTGGTGTATTTGGGTTTTGTTGTTTCTGCAGAAGGATTGAAGATGGAACCAGAAAAGGTTAGAGCAATTATGGAGTGGCCTTCACCCAGGAATGTTTTTGAGGTAAGAAGTTTCCATGGACTTGCTAGTTTCTACAGAAAGTTTATAAGAAACTTCAGTAAGATCAATGCACCCATAATTGAGACAATAAATAAGGGCAGACAGCCATTTAAGTGGACTACTGAAGCAGAAAGAAACTTTAAAGTTTTGAAGCAAAAGATAACAGAGAAGCCTGTTTTGATTCTGCCTGATTTTACTAAACCATTTCAAGTAAAGTGTGATGCCAGTGGGGAAGCCATTGGAGCTGTGTTGAGTCAGGATGATAGGCTTGAATCCTATTTCAATGAGAAGCTGAATGACACCAGGAGAAAATATTCCTCTTATGAGAAGGAATTCTATGCAATTGTTCAGGCACTGAAGAAGTGGAGACATTGTTTGATGTCCAGGGAATTTGTATTGTATTCTGACAATCATGCTTTGCAGTATATTGTACAGCAGCCCAAGTTGAAAAATAAGCATGCTAAATGGGTTGAGTATCTCCAAGGTTTTAATTTTTTCTTGAAACACATAAGTGGCCAAGCTAATAAAGTAGCTGATGCTTTGAGTAGGAGACACATGCTTGTTCAAGAGACTAATTTTGAAGTTGCAGGATTTGATTTTCTCAAAGGATTGTATGAAACAGATCCTGATTTTAAGGAAGCATTTGAGGCATGTAGTAACCCTGTTTTGACAGATAGAAGCTAGTGGCTGGATTATTTCTTGCAGGAGGACTTGTTATTCAGAAGAAACCAACTATGTGTACCAAAATGTTCCATGAGAGAAAATCTGATCAAAGAGAAGCATAGTGGTGGACTTGCTGGACACTTTGGTACTGATAAAACTTATGAGCAGCTGAGTCACTTTTATTTCTGGCCCAACATGAGAGCAGAAGTGGACAAGTTTGTGAAGAATTGCAAGATTTGTCAATATGCCAAAGGAAGGAGCCAGAATGCAGGATTGTACACTCCCTTACCTATTCCAGATAGGCCTTGGGACATGGTGAGTATGGATTTTGTTCTAGGATTTCCCAAGACTAAGAGAGGGAATGATGCAGTCTTTTTTGTGGTGGATAGATTCTCCAAAATGGCACATTTTATTCCATGCTATAAAACTAGTGATTCCACCCATGTTGCTAACTTGTTTTTAAAAGAAGTTGTTAGATTGCATGGATTGCCCAAGAGTATTGTTTCAGACAGAGACACCAGATTTGTAGGTCACTTTTGGAGGACACTGTGGAAGAAACTTGGTACTAAACTAAGTTTCAGCTCAGCTTATCATCCTCAGACTGATGGACAAACTGAGGTAGTGAATAGAAGTCTAGGAAATTTGTTGAGAAGTCTTGCAGGAGAGCATCCCAAGCAGTGGGATCATATTTTTCCCCAGGCAGAGTATGCATATAATGATTCACCAAACAGGAGCACAAGGCAGAGTACATTTCATATTGTTTATGGAATGCATCCCAAAGGAATATCAGAATTAAGAGATCTGGGAAGAGCAGAGTTAAGGAGTGCAGATGGTGAGGAATTTGCTTCAGAGATCCATGCCATACATGAACAAGTGAAACAAAAAATACAAGGCAGCAGCATCAAATACAAAAACAGAGCAGACTTGAGCAGAAAAGAAGTTCATTTTGAAGTAGGAGATCAGGTTTTGGCACACTTGAGAAAGGAGAGGTTCCCAAAGAAGCAGTACAACAAATTGAAGTACAAAAAGATTGGGCCATGCAAGATACTTAGGAAGTTTTCTGTAAATTCTTATGAGATTGAATTGCCACCTGATGTTGGAATATCTCCCATTTTTAATGTTGCAGATTTGTACAAGTATGAAGATGATGGAGCAGAGGAAGGATCAGTAGACAAGGAATAGATTGAGTGGAAAGAGCAGCTACCTCCAGCACAACCATTGCAGCCAGAGAAGATATTAGAAAAAAGACCTTTCAAAAGGACCAGAGGACAAGAGTACTTCCGGTACTTTATTAAATGGAGGAATGAACCAGAGGAAGATGCCACTTGGATGACTGAAGGAATGTTGCAGAAGATAGCCGGATCAGTGGAGGAGCTCATGGACAGGAGCCCATGAAGAAGATTGCCCTCAGGAGTTTGATGCAGGGGCATTAGACACTAGCCATCAATGTAGGAAGTTTTGTCCACATGTTGTGGCTAGTAGGGTTCGAAACATCTTAATTGTAACAGCTAGGTGTCAATACCTAGCTGACTGTATTATTTAGATTAGTTAGAACTTGTAGGAGTCGAACAGTTAGGCTCGATCCAACTGTCAGTTCAGTTATTGAATAAATTGTAATTAGGCTTTTGGTTTTCTGAAACGTTCCTCATAGAGGAACCGAAGATTCACACTATAATGTATATAAATTGAATCCTCGGATGCATTGAGAGGTAGAGAGGAAGAATAGAGAAATTTCTGCAATACACTCTGTACATTGTCGATTGCTTCCAATTAAATGAATTCTGCTTGTTGATTATCTAATTGTCTTGAAATGTTAACTGTGGGGAAATTCGTTTGATTGTGAGGCGTTTGTGTACTGGTATTTCGTTCCTTATCTTTGAATTCCCGTAAATTGTTTGAATAACCCTGTGAATCTACCCAGCCACAGGCGAGGCCTGTATAGGGAGTCCTGGTCGTAGAACTCTGTTTTATGGTAATGGAATCTCGCGTAATAAAGAAATTTACGTTTGTCTGTGTTAATTGAATTCCCCAACCGGAGATTAACCCCAGAGTTAATAACCGAGAATTTACATAGGAGAGTGCAACCCGAACGTACAACCGTGGTCAATCACTATAGCAAAAACCACAAGTGGGTTTCCAAGAGCGGATTTCCCATTTCGCACCAACTTTCGACCATAAGTGGTATTCCTGGAGGAGGGAGTGATTCCATAGAGAAACCGACGCATGGCAAGATTGGACCATGGAGAAACCGCCTTTCCATATTCATTTCGCACATTAACGTCAGTATGAGGTCACCGAGCGAAATGTATACAGGCCATCGATTTGAGAGAAGGCCATCGGATGGTCTTCGCGTGGCGGAAATACACGATGTTTAACAAAGTATGATGCGCACATTTGATTGGTCCATAGACATATATGTGGGGCTGGCCGAAGGTGTATTATAACGCCAGTTAGTTATAAGGTGTCGTGGTATTATATAAGGCATGGAGATTTATAAAGCCTTTATTAATATATAACGTGTGAAGTTATAATTTTGGTTATAAGGGTGAGGTTGCGATTATTAAAAAGGCGATGAGTGTTTATATATATATGTCGGGAGTGTAATATAATATCCAAAGTCACGATTATATTCATTTGTCAATTTCATTTGAAATTGATAAATAAAATAAAGGGAAGTGAAGACAGAGCCACGTAACAGTTTGACCATCCCTCCATTAGGGGCTGACTTTCAGCGTTGTTGCGTCATGAAGACACAATAGAAGGATTCACATTTGAAAGGAATGAAAATAATCTCATTTATTCTTTAGAGGGAGTACGAAGTATCCTTAAATGTTTGAGGCTTGCTTTGACAGTGTTGGACCTGCCAACATTCAAAGGGGTATCCCCGATATGTGGTCCCAATTATAGCTCACGTTGTTTGGGATAGAATCCCCATAAAAAATATGACTGCTATAATTTTCTTAAAGGTTTTCCTTGGCTCTAACTATCAGAAAGAGAGAGGAACACATATGTGCATTCAAAAAGCAAGTGAGAGTTCCTAGTGAGTGTTTGATTGTAGTTGTGTCGAGGTTCTTCTATTGCGGAGGGAAAATAAAGTGAGCCTCTAAGAGAGAGGTAATAGTAAAAATATAGTAGAGACACACACAAACATGAGATATACATCTAACATCCAACTAAATAGTCCACAAATATGTGGTAGTCGTTGCAGCCATTACAACACATTCTCAATATGAAAAGCATTAAAATAACCGAAATACTTCAACTAATTTAGTACAGGTGAAAAAAAACATGAATCACAAACATTCACATAGTAGCCTTAAAAATATTCATAATACATGCATGAAGAACGTGTTGGCCATGACACCTCATATAACAAGTAAAAGTACCAAGACACATGTATACAACAAACACCGCTAGCTCCAATAGTGGAGCATTGGAGCCACTACTTGCTCCCCAAAAAAACTATCTTCTCTCTAATGACTTATGGGGGTAGACAAGGTGAAAATTTATTTGCTTGTATAATGAGGGTGTATATATAACCAATGGGGTAATCCTTAACCTTCCTTGTGGCTCTTTTACTACCTTCATGATTGTTTAACTTCCCTATGACTTTTCGACTTTACATGAGTCTTCATATTTTGTACATGTCCTTGGACTTTCACATTAAAATACATTTTTGATTAATAATTTACATAATCCACATAATTATGTGGCATACGATGACTCATGAAATGAAACTGATGACGTGGAAATTTCAAGCCATTCTAATTTATTTCTTGTTGTATGTATTCTTGAGAATTATCTCTTTCCACCTCCATATGGATTAGATATGAGGAGTCTTTAGAGTTATTAGGTCCTTAGTTGTGGTTGAAAACTAATGTCCCTTTGATTTCTCATGATAGATAAACTTACACATTCATCTACATAGGTTTCTTCTAGCATGTTATCCTTATCCATATCCTTCATCATCATCTTCTCATAACATGATAAATTACTTGCATTTATAATTCACTCATTACAAGATGACATCAGTTCAATAAACCCCTAGTCTAAGATGTTGCATGATGATCCACTAACTGAGCCGGACCTGAGTGGCAGGCTGAGGGAGAGGCTTAGTGACTGTAAAATTGCACAACTCAGGAAGTAAAGTGTAAGGCTTGAGACTTGAGACTATGCAATGCATAGTTCAAGTTGGATTGTGCAAGAATATTGCATAGTTGGGGAGCTCAAGGAGCTAGGTTGAAGGCTTGAGCATTGGCTTTTACCACCACGTAGTTCTAGAAGGTAGAGGAGGCTATGTGATTGCAAAATTATGCATTTCATGAGCTCAAGGTTGTGGCCTAAGCCTTAAGATTTCACAATTCACAGTTCTCACTGGGTAGGAGAGAAAATTGCACAGTTTTGGAGGTCATAGATTGAGTTTAAGCACCGTGATTGCGAAATGCATAATCCTAGAAGGAAGGAACTGTGCACTGTGTAGTTCCAAGAGGCATGGTTGTATCTTGAGGGTTGGGAGTGTGAAATGTGTAGTTCAGGAAGGTTGGATGAGGCTAGGTTGCTTGGTTAGGAAGTTTTCCATATTTTACTAAGTGTGGGATCCGTAGTACTGATGTGAACATTGATAATACTTTATTGTAATAACACACTTAGAATGCTTGTTCACACAACATAGATAATCCAAAACACATAAACAACATACTCCCCTCAATGCGATAACTTTGCGACACCAAAGATACACTTTGTGATGATCGTGAAGACACTAGTACAATGACTGTGACGACACTTGTGCCACAGTGCTTGAAACTTTGGAAATGAGTATGAAACATGTTTACATGGTAATATCAAATCATTTACGTAAATATTAGCTCTTGAAACCACTAGAAATAGCTTTTGTGCAACGTGCGACAATCCAAATGCCGAAAGATGACACTTTAATTTTCTTGCAAATGGGACAAAAGAAATTAGAGAAAACACTTGAAATTTGTCCTAATGCTTGCAATGATAGTATGCAAGGGCAAGGTATACTCCAAAATTTGGGTGTAGGAAAAAATTTTGGAGGGTGTTTTAGCAGCGACAACATTTGGCGACACACTGGTAGAATTCCAACATCTCTGTCTAGGTTGATTCTTTTGTGCAGTGTATAGTTCTTCAGGAAGTGTTGATTCATCATGCATATCACTTTGGTTTCCCCACTTACCCAGTGAGTAAACATAATCCCATTTGTCCCTTCTCAGTTCAACACAAACATAAGATCAACAATATCACAATGTTTCGAATAAGGAAAGGGCATTATAGTTTGCAAGCTTTAGATTTTTCAATGTATCGTCCTTTATCTCTGGTGTTGCTCTGCTGCTAGCAAGACTAGACAGTACCCCAGAGGAGTCACTACAGGAACCTGTTGAGGCCTCGAAAATCACTGCTACAACATTGGGGGATAACCACCCGGTCCGGACCTTAATACAGCTCCTTTTCCGTTTATGATAGTGGCTCCGACTGGTTTAACTAGGTCCAGTTACCTTTTCCCTATCTCTATTGGTTTATGATTTTTCCTTAAATACCAATAGAAAGGGATATCAGATCAATTCTTCTTGCTGATCAGGCAAGAGAATGAACCTTAAGCTGATTTGGGTTCAGCTAAACCACAATTAATATTTTGCCTCTTCGGGAAGAGGACTTAAAAAAAAGTAGAAATTAATCTAAATGCAAACTTACTCTATAATGCAACAAAAAGAAACTAATCTAAATCCTATCTCAATTAGGTAGATATAAATCTATCCCAACTAAGAGCAAGATAATTAAGTAATGAGGATTAAAATATGTCTGGCTTTAAATTAATGTCAAGCTAACGAAGAAATTCAATTTAGCTCACATTTGTGAGTACCAAAACATATTCTATTGAGACCATTTGAATGAAATAATAAATCAACAACACTCCGGAAGAAATTCACAAAAATGATATTGATTATCAAATCAATCAAGCCAATAATTAAACAATAATATGTGGAAGAATTTCACAACACATTACTATTTAATAAATCAGTTTTATAAGACAGATTTCTGAGTAATGGCTACTCAGAAATCAGAGTGTAATTCATAAGAGCAGGGATACATAACAATTTGAGACAAATTATCCATATCAACAGAAATGCCAAAAACATGAATAAAATGAAACAACAATTTTATTAACATAAAAAATGAAACTGGTATTTGATACAGAAATGCCAAAAATACCAGTTAATTGAATCTGCTTCTCTGATCCTGGTCTCTAACAGTACTTTACATTACTTGAATTTCTTCTTTCAAGACTAGAGCTGCAGAAATGCAAACTCTGCCCATCATGCATAATTCAAGATATAAAGAATAAACCCTCATTAATGTTCAGATCTGAAATTTTCTCTCCTCCCCATCTACAATTCTAAATCCCTATTACAAAAATGCTTTTAGAAGTCTGTAATTGCAGAGGAGAGCAGCCCTTTTTACATTTTGCAATATGCAATTTATAATCCTCCCAAAAGTATTTTTAGAAGAGAGTTTGTTGAAGAAAAATCTGCCCAATCCAACTTTAATTGCTCAAAAATTCCAATCTTTAATTTCTAGAGTCTTCTCATTGATTGAAATCTTTTTCCTCAATATCCCTTCTATTGTTTTTTCCTGCAAAAAGAAATTAAAATGAATTAAGATGCAACAATAAAATCCAAATATTATTTCTAACATTAAAACAAATCCAATCAAATTCTATTTAAATAAATAAAAAGGAAATTTGAGCTTCTTATTGATACTCATAACAATCTTAATTAACCAAGGATAATATTGATGCATAAATCTGCAATTAGAAGAGGCTGGGCAAATGAAAATGAAGAAAACAAAACTCAGAAAATTGATTTTAATTTTAGAAATTCAGAGCTTGATCTTCTGCCTGATTTTTCACCCAATAAATGATCAAATCTGTTATTGAAACCTCCTCAGAAATGTTCTCCTTAATTTTCTCTTTCCAATCATCCGTCCTAGGCCTCATTTGGCTAAGTAAATCTATATTTATTAGCCTCCAAGGTTGATAAGTCAAATCTGAAATAAATCTAGAAACTCTGTTGCTGGGCTAAAAAAATCAGAATTTAAATTAAAAAATTTAATCTTAAATTAGCCTACAAACAATTAACTAATAATTAATTCTAATTTAATCGCTAGTTATAAATTAAACTAATTAAATATTAATCTAACTAATTAATATAATTAACTAATTATAAACAAATTAATATAAATAATAATAAATTTGATTAAATTAATTATATTTTAAATATTAATTAATTTAATCAATTTAAAATTAATCTATCACTAATACTCACTAAAACTAACCTATTAATTAAAACTAACTAACATTAAATTAAATTAATATTAACTAACACTTTACTAATATAAAACTAGACTCATATTATACCTATGATAGACTAATCACTACTTAACACTAACGTTAACATTACACCTATGATAAGACTAACTTAATACTAATAAATAAAAACTAACGTCATCTTCCACTAACGCTAATACTTACAAACATTAGACCAACACTAAAACTGGCCTACCTACCACTCGACTCAATTTCATCGCATAAAATAAATGCGACTCAATCACATCGGACAAATTCAAATAAGCTTCAATCGCATCGGAATAAATAAGTTTAATCGCAATCGGAGCAAACGAGTTTAATCACATCAAGGGTTTTTTAAGTCATTGCATCGGATGAAACCATTGCATCGGGGTTTAAAAAAAATGTGGAGATTGAAATCTCCCGATGCGATGTTCCGATTGATTTTAATTCTATTTTTATTTTTTTTAATTTTAAAATAAATTTTTTATATTAAATTTATTGTTAAACTAAAACTAACCTAATATTAAATTAATATAAAACTAAACTAACCTAATATTAAATTAAACTAAACAAACATTTCATTAATATTGACACTATCCTAACACTATATTAAATCAACACTAATGTACTACTAACACTAACACTAATGCTAAACTAACATTAGAATACACATTATAATAATCTCCCTACACTAAAGCTCCATTACCACTTAACATTAAAATAATGCAAAACTAACATTACCTTATGCCTTTAAAACTAACATTAAACCATTTCCCTTATACTCACGTGTGAGTGAGTTGAAAGAGTAAGGCATGGATCATCGCAATCGGCCATCAGAAGGGTGAGGGTCATCGGAAGTTTTTAGAAATGCACCCGATGAAAACTTCCGATGCGATGTTTTATTTTTTATTTATTTTTTATCAAATTTTATTTAATTAAATTAACCATATAATAATTAATTTAATTAATTTTTTAATGTTAAAAATTAGTTTTTTGTTTTTTGTTTTTTGTTTAATTTTATTTTAGTGATGTTAAATTAGATTATGAATTTATCTAAGATGATGATTTGTCTAAATAAATTACATCCACTTTGTCGTTTTAGATTTATCGAGATTTTTCAAGTTTAGATTTATTTGAAAATTGGAGTAAATTATCGAAATTCCGATGCTTCGTTATTTGGCTGTATAAGTAAAAAATTAAAAAATATTAGTCATAACTAACTACGGATTAATATTTTAAACTAAATGCATTATTGAACTAATTAAAAAAAATGAAATATTGTACATTTTATGCAATTTTCTAACCCAGATGACATAATTTATTAGACTTTCAAAGGAGTGCTATTTAAAAACCGGTTGACCAAATGAGACGAAACAAGCGTCAATAGGAAGCTTATAAAAAATTGATTTTAACCAAGCAACCAAAACAAGAATCTAAAGAAAATGAAAAAATAACAAAATCGTAAGATAATTGACTTAATAAAAATCCTAAAAGGTGCTTAGCCAAAACTTTTATAGAAAGGGTCCCTATTATTTGATGTAAACAAGTTTAAAAAAGTGGGAGGTTGTTGTACCATACAACAATTGGCGATTCACTAGAAGAAACAGTTATCTCTGTTTGATAAGATTTTCTCAAAATTAAAGTAAAAATAATTAAAGAAGAGAAAATTATTTTTGGAATGTTTGACTAGGTTCATTAGTCTGAATAAAAGCAAGAATCATCTTACTATAATTTTCTTAAAATTCCTCATAAATCAAAATATTTCATAACTCTATAGCAGTCCTTAATTAGTTGTAGAGATAAAGCAGGGGTCACTTTACAACTTAGCTTTTAAAATGTACTCATTTGTCACATGTAGAGCCACTACTGCCAGCAAACATCTATAGTCTCGACAGGGTTACTTTTTAATCATCAATGATTCAGAATCCTATCTATTTAAGAATTATTGACCTAGAGATAAATCCATTTATATATGTTTATTTTTTATTTTTTATTTTTTTATTTTTTTATTTCTTAAAAGCCATTGTCCTGGTTTGGTAGCCAGATAGTTGACAATGCCATTCACTGGTTATAACTGGACTGAACAAGCTGGCTCGTGATGAGACCCCTTGTCTTACAATTGTTTACAATTATAAGCCATTACCCTGGCTTGTTTAGCAGTGTTGGTAATGTCAACCTATTTTTCCCCTATGATCATGGTAAGCAGGCTCGTGATGAGACCTCTTATCTTTTAAGTTTAAATATATTTGTGGATTACACTCTAGAAGAATAAAAATCTTTTGAACAGGGAGAATCATTGACTCCTTAAGAGTTCAGAATGACAATTTCAGAGTTAAAAGTGCTTTGCTGTAAAGTGTCTTTACTTGGTTAAAAATAACTTTTCTTGACTGATAATAGAATTTTGAAAGATCTTAATAAAGCATTGAAATCTCAAAATAATTACAATTTTGATGAAAAAGAAATTTCTCAGATTTCACGATACTTCGTCAACTTTTCTTGTTTTGTAATCTCTTCCTTAAGTATGTCTATCTTTATAATAAGAAAAACAAATTTTGCTAAGAGATTTTAAGAAAAAGCTAATAGGAGACTATTAAAATTTTTTCCTATGTATGCCAACCGTTGTGAAGTAACAAGAAGGCCTTCCGTATAAATCATGACAAAGTCACCAAAAACTGAAAACCAAAGGAAAAGAATTTTTAAACTAAAGTGAAAAAAGAAATCAGCAAACAAAATTAAAATGAAGCAAAAAGTGGAAAGGAAAATCCAAGATTTGAAATACAAACTCTAACAAAAATGCTTATACCAATGTCTCAACACTTGAAGTAAAAGAAAATAATCATGTAATCATTCCTTCTTATGTCGAGATCCAGAAAACTTATACCTTGCAGGATTGTAAATGTTTTAGGCTTTAGATAGCAGAGATGATAAAATTCAGTGACAAATGAAAAATTTCTGTCTGAAGTCAATCTTCTTGTTTCAAATAATTATCTTAATCATTTTCTAATAAAAGAAATGCTTTAAAGAAATAGATTAAAGGTTCAGAAACTTCCTAGTGTAGCTGTTTCAATGAAGACTATCGTTGCTTCTTGAAAATAAAACCAAGAAAAGAGTATAGGGCTTTCCAAAATATGATTTGGCAGATGATTGAAAGCTTTTATGAAGAGCTGCAAAACAGATTCAAATATCAACATAATTTTGAAAAACAAAACTGAAACTAAAGTAATGAATTGAAAATTAATGAAAGTGGGTGCATGAATCTTACCATTGGATGATTGCATTTGATCTTACTTGAAGGTATCAATTTCTCCAATACTAGCTGACTTCTTCTTTTAGTTGACATTAAAAATATGAAGAAGGTAAACCAAACAAAATCCTATAGCCCAAAATCATTATTTATTTTATTTAAACTAAAGCAAGCAGTAAAATGTAAAAATGAAATGCTTTGTGTTCAAGGGAATTGAATTTAAAACAAATGCATCAGAAATGAGATTAAGAATTTGCAGTGATGAATATTCTCAAAATATTATAAGCTCTATACAAATTCCCTGATTTTATAAATTGTCCAGAATTAAGACCAAATTTAAGAAAACGAAATTTAAAATAGAGAGGCCTTGAATTTCATATTTAATTATGGAATTATTTAAAAACTTAAATATATGAGAAAACAAAAGGATTTGAATATGCTGCAAATTTTTCATCAATCACTTTAAATTAACCCAATGCCTTATCGGATGATTCCTATTGCATGCGTTGAATTTTATCGCATCAGGGGTTGCAGTAGCAAATTGTCGATATGAGATCATGCGAAAAGGATATATGCGATGAAATGGAGCGATCATACCATCAAATAAATGTTTTATTTAAGATCGGGAACCGTCATGTCGCAAAATGCACATTGCTCATCGCATCTCGCGATTTGTATTTTGAGCATTGCACATTGCGCATCACATCTCGGAATAATGACATAACCATGAAAATGATGAAGCGATTGCAATATCGGCAATGCGATGGATGATGTGGCTTTCGGCATTATGATATGAGCAATGAAAATGCGATGAGCGATATTGATATCGGCATATCAGAATGTTGGAAAATAGTCAAGTTGGAAATGCCAATATGATTCTTGCGATAGCAGCGATGAGTAATCGGCGATTAATGAAAAGCGATGAGCAATGAGCATTCGACGATTAATAAAAAGCGATAGCAATAAGCAATTGGTGATGAATTATTGCATCGCAATTTTTAAAATGAGCACACAAGGATGTATTCAATTTTCCTCCCGATTTGCGATTTGTGATTAGACTTGTTGCATCGAAGGTCTTTTAAAATTAATCCCTGACTAATTTAATAATTTGCGATTTCGCTTTTAATTTTATCGCATCGGAGTTTTTTGAAAATGGATATATCAAAATTAATTTTCTCTGATTTGCGATTATCGATTGGGTTCATCGCATCGGAATTTTTTGAAATGAACAAATCAACTGTGATAGGATTCTGCCGATTCGCGATTGCGATTTGAACTTTATTGCATCGGAGTTTTTGCAAATGGATATATTAGAATGTAATTTTCCCGATTTGCCATTGCCGATTGGGTTCATCGCATCGAAACGTTTGAAATGAATTAACCTTATGTTAAATGTGATATATGTGTTTGCTATCCATTTCATTGCATCAGAACTTTTAAAAAAAAAACCTTTCAATTTATTCCAATGTGATATGTGATTTGATATTTTATGAAAAATTGAATGATGTAACACATCAGAGATCTTGCATCGGAAATATGAAAATCAAGTTGGAACATTTCTGATATGAATCTTGCGATACTGTTTTGAATTTCAATTGGATTTTCTAAATGAATGAAAGCAAAGTTAAAGATTTATCAAATTCTAATGAATCATAAATAAAATTTTCCTAAACCTATTGCAAATTTGAAATGGGTTTTCTGCTTACTTCAGGTTTTGAAAACAAATGAAAACCTGCAAATAAAACATAACAAGAATAAAAATTAAACTATGGAAAAGAGAAACTAATAATAGATGAAAATAAACTTGTAAATGCGTACCTGGAAGGAAATTGTCTGTAGATTTACTTTATGAATCTTCCAATTCTTCCTTCGATTTATCAAAATTCTAACTTTTTTCAAACTCATCTCTAAATCGGAGTGTGCAATCAGCCTAAATAAAATCTGTTTACTCATGTTCAAGAAATCTGAAACTCATAAAATTCACAAGAAATAAATGTGAAAATAGGCTTCCTTTTGAATTGCAACAATAATTATTTCCTCTTCTCATTCTGAATTATTTTGAGAAAAATATGTATTGTTATAGTGGTTGTTTAATAATTTCTTTAGTAAATAAATATGATGCATATTGCAGCATCGGATAATAAACTAAAGAGAAAAATGGGAGAAAGCCACTAATTATGGAAAAATATTAACACGGATTTAAATGTGTGCACACAGCTAAAAGGACACTCTTAAGGTCACTTTAACAAATTTCGAGGAAGATAATATGAACTTCATGTGATTTACAACGAAAGGTTAGACTGACTAATAATGATCAAATTGGAATTAGGCTTATAATATATAGTCATATATTTCATGGGATAATGAGATCATGAAGCTTTTATATCCTCAAAACCTTTATCCTATAAATTTAAAAAGAAAATCTTAGAAGGAAATCCCGAAATTAATAAAAGTGGCTTTGAGGCGATTGATGCCAAGTGCAACCTTAATTGAATTTAATCAAGACATTATTCAAAATAGACAGAGTAGTGGTATTGTTGTAAGAAATTTAAAAAGGAAAACAAGAATTAAAATTTTCTGATTGGGAGAAATTTTTTTCACTAAACATGTATGAAAATGGCTGATTGCTTTGTTTTATTTTTAATCTACAGAACTGTTGAAAACAAATTAACTACATTAACTCTACTCCTATTATAATCATATACTTGAAAAATGACTAGGTATAGTCATATTTCCAATGTAACCATTTTCTCATTTTAATCCCTGCATGTATGTACAATTCAAATGTTAGTAATAAAAATACAAATCTAATTGAACTAAGAAAATTAAACCTGAAATCAGAATGTACAACTATTGTTAGAAGCTTATCTACAATCTCCTTCTTTTGAAAAGTCTTTTCCAACTGAATTCCAATTGGATCATCAAAATATGGATGGGTTTCCATTAAGGATTGAAAAATGTTTAAAAGAGGAGATGACAAGCTAGATTGTAGATATGAGCTTTTAAATTCAAAGGCCTGAAAAAAATTGTTAGTGTTATGTGTAAGTGTTAAACTATTAACAATATTCCATGAAGGAAAAATTTCCAAACAATTTTCAAATGAGTTAATAAAAAATGGATGGAAATATGTTCAATAAGATGGAAAATTATCAATTGGATTAGATTGTTGGCAGACTTCTAAAAATACATTCTCTTGTTGATATTGCCTTTGAGAAGATAGAAGCTTTTGATAAAACATTAGCATTGATTTAAATTGAAATTGAAATAGTTTTTGATGCTTTTGATTATAATATAGAACTTCAATTTTCCAACAGGGTAATGCATCAATTGAATGTTTGATAGTAAAGTGCTCAATATGCCAGCGTAATGTATCAAAAATCTGAAAAATAAAATCTGAAAATAAATCTGATTTAATACAAAATAAGTGAGGAAACAAAAATAAAATGAAATCACTATTTGTACAACTAATGTTACAACACAATCGGGATCGTTTTGAAATAATTTATTTTTCACAAGGATTGGCCAGAATTATGGAATTTGAGTAATTTCGAATTCCAACTTGTGAATTAGAAGGGGAATTATGATTATGAATAGGAATGAAAGCTTGATCATGATATGAATCATAAATTGGAATATTTTCTCAAATAGTGAAATCATGAAGATAATTATCTGCTTTAGAATGAGGATTGGTTGGAATAATTTCTAAATTAAAATGTTTCTCATTCTCAGATGTTATTTGAAGTTTCTGATGATGATTTTCTCGAGAAAAATCAACGTCTTCAATGTCAAAGTAATTATCATAAATGACTTCACAAGATTCTCTAGAATTCCCTTCAATTTCATCCAGTATATCAAAACAAGGAGGGACAAGAATTTCATGTTCATTAATGGAAAAAGAATGATCATTAATTGCTCCTCTATCTTGATAAAAACTTAATGGTAATTCATTTAGATCAGCCTCTGTATTTTCTGAAATATCATTAACACCAAGAGGGGGAAAATTACCATCATTAAAAATATCAGGATAAAGGGAAAAATGTGAATCTGAAATAATGCATTTAAAAATGTTTCTGTTTGAGAATTCTTGTACATTATGCTCATTATAAATTTTAGATTCTAAATCATTTTTTGCGTACTCATGCGTTTTTGAAGAAGATTGCTTTGCTGCTCTGATTTCAGCATTTGTTCATCATGAAAAGATTCAGAAATTTGTACAACAGTTTTCATTTTATTATTTACTTTGATTGTTGCTTGCACTTGCTGATTTGCAATCTGATTTTCTGAATTTAATGCAGAGAAACTTTCAGATTCCAATGCAGGTCTTTCTCCAAAATTGTTGTTGTTGTCTTCTTGCATTTGATTAGAAATATTTTCCAAGCTTTTTGAAACCTCTTCATCACAATTTATCTGCGCATCCAAATTGGAATTCTAATTTATGTTAGAAGGGGATGGAACAAAGCTTGAACCAATTTCATATGGATCAGGAATAGGAGGAAGAGAATAATTATGTTCAAACCAATCTATTTATTCTTCTTTCATAGGTTCATCTTTGAAATTAAATTTTAAACAATTCAAATGTAATCGAATATTAAAATCTCTAACAGACTCATTTTCATTTCATAGATATTCAATTTCATCACATACCTTATCATAATCATAGCGGTCAAATTTACAAAAAAAAATTGTAACAAATTGATCCCAACTGTGAATTGAGGCAACCGGAAGAGTTCTACACCAGTTTCTGGCTTTTGCCGCAAATGTGAGAGTTAAAAGTCTGCATAAGATGCCTTCATCAATTCCTTGAAAATCATAATTTGAAACATTTTGAATAAATTGAAGGACATGATTAAAAGCAGAAGAATTTTTCTCACCATTAAACTTTACCTGAGACAAGAGTCTTACCACTTCGGGAGGAGTATTGGAAGATGCACGTCCATGGATACAACTCCAAATTGGAAGTTTAAGAGGAGCCATTGTGATTAAATAAAATATTCAAATTGAAAAGACTCCAACAGACAACAAGTTTCAGGCCCTCCTTCTAGAGCCAAAAATGTTGAGGCCTCAAAAATCGCTGCTACAACATTGGGGGATAACCACCCGGTCTGGACCTTAATACAGCTCCTTTTCTGTTTATGATAGTGGCTCTGACTGGTTTAACTAGGTCCAGTTACCTTTTCCCTATCGCTATTGGTTTATGATGTTTCCTTAAATACCAATAGAAAGGGATATCAGATCAATTCTTCTTGCTGATCAGGCAAGATAATGACCCTTAAGCTGATTTGGGTTCAGCTAAACCACAATTAATATTTTGCCTCTTCGGGAAGAGGACTTAAAAAAAATGTAGAAATTAATCTAAATGCAAACTTATTCTATAATGCAAGCAAAAGAAACTAATCTAAATCCTATCTCAATTAGGTAGATATAAATCTATCCCAACTAAGAGCAAGATAATTAAGTAATGAGGATTAAAATATGTCTGGCTTTAAATTAATGTCAAGCTAACGAAGAAATTCAATTTAGCTCACATTTGTGAGTACCAAAACATATTCTATTGAGAACATTTGACTGAAATAATAAATCAACAACACTCCGGAAGAAATTCACAAAAATGATATTGATTATCAAATCAATCAAGCCAATAATTAAACAATAATATGTGGAAGAATTTCACAACACATTACTATTTAATAAATCAGTTTTATAAGACAGATTTCTGAGTAATGGCTACTCAGAAATTAGAGTGTAATTCATAAGAGCAGGGATACATAACAATTTGAGACAAATTATCCATATCAACATAAATGCCAAAAACATGAATAAAATGAAACAACAATTTTATTAACATAAAAAATGAAACTGGTATTTGATACAGAAATGCCAAAAATACCAGTTAATTGAATCTGCTTCTCTGATCCTGGTCTCTAACAGTACTTTACATTACTTGAATTTCTTCTTTCAAGACTAGAGCTGCAGAAATGCAAACTCTGCCCATCATGCATAATTCAAGATATAAAGAATAAACCCTCATTAATGTTCAGATCTGAAACTTTATCTCCTCCCCATCTACAACTCTAAATTCCTATAACAGAAATGCTTTTAGAAGTCTGGAATTTCAGAGGAGAGCCGCCCTTTTTTACATTTTGCAATATGCAATTTATAATCCTCCCAAAAGTATTTTTAGAAGAGAGTTTGTTGAAGAAAAATCTGCCCAATCCAACTTTAATTGCTCAAAAATTCCAATCTTTAATTGTTGGAGTCTTCTCGTTGATTGAAATCTTTTTCCTCAATATCCCTTCTATTGTTTTTTCCTGCAAAAAGAAATTAAAATGAATTAAGATGCAACAATAAAATCCAAATATTATTTCTAACATTAAAACAAATCCAATCAAATTCTATTTAAATAAATAAAAAGGAAATTTGAGCTTCTTATTGATACTCATAACAATATTAATTAACCAAGGATAATATTGATGCATAAATCTGCAATTAGAAGAGGCTAGGCAAATGAAAATGAAGAAAACAAAACTCAGAAAATTGATTTTATTTTTAGAAATTCGGAGCTTGATCTTCTGCCTGATTTTTGACCCAATAAATGATCAAATATGTTATTGAAACCTCCTCATAAATGTTCTCCTTGATTTTCTCTTTCCAATGAACCGTCCTGGGCCTCATTTGGCTAAGTAAATCTCAATTTATTAGCCTCCAAGGTTGATAAGTCAAATCTGAAATAAATCTGGAAACTCTATTGCTGGGCTAAAAAAAATCAGAATTTAAATTAAAAAATTTAATCCTAAATTAGCCTACAATTAACTAATAATTAATTCTAATTTAATTACTAGTTATAAATTAAACTAATTAAATATTAATCTAACTAATTAATATAATTAACTATTTATAAATAAATTAATCTAAATAATAATAAATTTGATTAAATTAATTATATTTTAAATATTAATTAATTTAATCAATTTAAAATTAATCTATCATTAATACTCACTAAAACTAACCTATTAATTAAAACTAACTAACATTAAATTAAATTAAACCTAACACTAACTAAGACTTACCACTAACTAATATTAACATTCCACTACAGCGATATTAAATTTAATTAATATTAACTAACACTTTACTAATATAAAACTAGACTCATATTATACCTATGATAGACTAATCACTACTTAACACTAACGTTAACATTACACCTATGATAAGACTAAATTAATACTAATAAATAAAAACTAACGTCATCTTCCACTAACGCTAATACTTACAAACATTAGACCAACACTAAAACTGGCCTACCTACCACTCGACTCAATTTCATCGCATAAAATAAATGCGACTCAATCGCATCGGACAAATTCAAATAAGCTTCAATCGCATCGGAATAAATAAGTTTAATCGCAATCAGAGCAAACGAGTTTAATCACATCGGGGGTTTTTTAAGTCATCGCATCGGATGAAACCATTGCATCGGCGTTTAAAAAAAATGTGGAGATTGAAATCTCCCGATGCGATGTTCCGATTGATTTTAATTCTATTATTATTATTATTATTATTTTAAATATATTTTTTATATTAAATTTATTTTTAAACTAAAACTAACCTAATATTAAATTAAACTAAACAAACATTTCATTAATATTGACACTATCCTAACACTATATTAAATCAACACTAATGTACTACTAACACTAATGCTAAACTAACATTAGAATACACATTATAATAATCTACCTACACTAAAGCTCCACTACCACTTAACATTAAAATAATGCAAAACTAACATTACCTTATGCCTTTAAAACTAACATTAAACCATTTCCCTTATACTCACGTGTGAGTGAGTTCAAAGAGTAAGGCATGGTTCATCGCAAACGGCCATCGGAAGGGTGAGGGTCATCGGAGGTTTTTAGAAATGCACCCGATGAAAACTTCCGATGCGATGTTTTATTTTTTATTTATTTTTTATCAAATTTTATTTAATTAAATTAATCATATAATAATTAATTTAATTAATTTTTTAATGTTAAAAATTAGTTTTTTGTTTTTTGTTTTTTGTTTAATTTTATTTTAGTGATGTTAAATTAGATTATGAATTTATCTAAGATGATGTTTTGTCTAAATAAATTACAGCCACTTTGTCATTTTAGATTTATCGAAATTTTTCGAGTTTAGATTTATTTGAAAATTGAAGTAAATTATCGAAATTCTGATGCTTCGTTATTTGGCTGTATAAGTAAAAAATGAAAAAATATTTGTCATAACTAACTATGGATTAATATTTTAAACTAAATGTATTATTGAACTAATTAAAAAAAATGAAATATTGTACATTTTATGCAATTTTCTAACCCAGACGACATAATTGATTAGACTTTCAAAGGAGTGTTATTTACAAACCGGTTGACCAAATGAGACGAAACAAGCGTCAATAGGAAGCTTATAAAAAATCGATTTTAACCAAGCAACCAAAACAAGAATCTAAAGAAAATGAAAAAATAACAAAATCGTAAGATAATTGACTTAATAAAAATCCTAAAAGGTGCTTAGCCAAAACTTTTATAGAAAGGGTCCCCATTATTTGATGTAAACAAGTTTAAAAAAGTGGGGGGTTGTTGTACCGTACAACAGAACCCAAACATTGATTCACTACCATCAATCCTGGACAATGCCCAGTTAAAGTTTCTTGCTTCACCTCTATGCTCAAGAAGCCTTTATCTTCTTTTTCCTTTATTTATATATTTTATATAGGAATGTGAATAGGAACTTTTTCATTTTATGGGTGGAAGAGGGATCCCAAATTATATAGAGAAGAAGAATTTTTTCCTTCAAAGAAGCATATAAATACCTCTAATTTAGGTTTTCTCGTTTATATTTTTCCCCTTTTACTATTCTACTTTATTGAATAAGCGTGAAAACACTGAAACATAAAGAACCAAGTACATAAGTAAGGTTTCCAGAATAGGCACATGTATCATAGTTCAACGCAAAAATATCCTTACGGAAGGATCGTATTTTCTGTCAGAACATCATTGACTGAAAGATCTAACCCAAAACAAGGAAGGAGGACCAAGGGTTAGCCAAATTTTGTAGTATCACAAGACTCTTTTCGATCCAGCCACACTCAAAGAATCTAGAAAACACATTCACACACGACACTTCTTTACATAAAAGGAAATTAATACACAAAACCAAACAAAACAAAAGCAAGAAAACAAACTATGTACATAGGGTAGGGCCCAACCCTAGACTATCATTGAAAATATTGTTTTAAGTATTGGTCATTAATAGGAAGAGATTCAATCTTCTCGTCTAATTATTGTAGACAATATGTGTGTTGGCTAAGCTTCTCATGTATTTGAATGTTTTGATCTATAGGGATTGGAAATTAGTATGTTTTCCTTTGTCTTTGTGGGATTTGTCCCACTTCAATACCACGTCACCCACACTTAATTCATTTTTCCCTCTATACTTCTTGTAAAACCACCTCTTGATATGACTTTGATGGAGATAAAGTTTTCTTTAGCTTTTGGTATTTATTATTGCAACTTACAAAGGGTGTTTATCCTACTACGTGTGAAAATTTCAATCCTGAAAATACTTCTATAGTGATATATTTATATCTCCTACTTATTATCTCCAATAAGTTATTTACAAAATTCTTCCAGTAAATTTTGAAATAAATACTACTGCAACAATCATTCAAGCATATGTAGAGAACATTATAGTAATAAATACAAGCATAAGAATCAATCACATAGACACAATTATATTTGGACAATTGTCCCTGAAAAACCCAATGTGGGAAAACCGATGCAGGAGATGAGGGTCTATATATTATTCTTCAGCAATGAAATTATTTACAAGGAAACGACTACCAAAATTCTTTGGAAAAAACCTAAGATAAATTCTCAAAAATCCTCTAGAGAATTTCTGACACTCGGGAGACTCAACTCCTCTCTACGTCCCTCTGTGTGTCTCTCTGCACAGAGCCTAAGTGAGACTATGTCACCCTGTGTGAGTTCTCTATGTTGATGCTATGTGATGCCTTCTCCGACCTTTTGCATCCTTATTTCCTTTACTCCTGTCATTTTTTATGCCCTATACTGCCTCTGCCCTACAACTCTCCATCTTAAATCAAATTCTATTCCTTCAAAATCGACTTCCTTCGGGTTACTCAATGTGTGGCTGACTTGCTTTTCAAATGAACCTCAAGCCTTATTTTATAATCTTATCATTAATGAATCAATGACCTAGATTAGAAGTCTAATCAATGGATAATATTAAAACTTGACTTGGTCTTTTTTGTTTAGAAGATTCACACTCTGTTTTATTAATACCGATTAATTATTTAATTTCCCTAAGTTTAGACTTAGGGTCTCCATTAAAATAATTAATTATTTTAATAAAACATGAACCGAGTGGACTTTCCACAAATGGTTTCTGGGTTCATTGGAATACTGATGTCGAAGCCTCCTTACAAATTTTTAGACTTGGAACACTTTTCGATGCTACAAAAATCAATAATCCCTCTTGGCAAGGAAAGTGTTCTAGCAATATGCTTGTTGCATGTTGCTTTGTCTTGAAGCATCCTCTGCGTTTTTGATGCCTGGATGTTGTCCCTCATATGTTGCGTTGTTGCCCTCTATACTACTGCCCATGACACTATCACTGTTACTACCTCATGTGTACTGCAGCTCCCTCTGAATCTTGAGCCTATCCATTCCTGCTACTGAAATGGAATCGTGAGCATCCCCATATTTTCTCTTAAATAAACAATCTTTGTCTTCCCTAGAGCTTTCATGAGGATATATGCCACATGTTCTCCCGTTGGAGTGTATTGCAATTTTATAGCTACCCTTTGGACAGAGTCGCTGATGAAGTGAAACCTGATGTCAATGTGCTTCGACCGATCACGAAACATAGGATTTTTAGAGAGCTTGATGCAACTCTGATTATCACATAGAATGTTGGTCGCCTCCATCTTTTCCTTGAGTAAGTTCACAAGAAATTTTCAAAGCCATATAGCCTCACACGAAGTCATGCTTGTTTCCATATATTCTGCCTCTGTTGAGCTCAAAGCCATGAATTTCTATTTCCTTCTGCACCAGGTGGTCACTATTGATCCAACACTGAAACAATACCCACTGGTACTTTTCTGATCTATGGGGATCCCAACCCAATCTGCATCAGAGAACCCACTCAACATGATGTCATTGCCTCGGGTGTATTTCCATCCAGGCTCAACTGTTCCTTGTAGATATCTGAGACCATGTTTGGTTGCTACCCAATGTGCCTTCATCGGTTCCACCATGAACTAACTGTGAGTATTAATAGCATAGCAAATGTCTGGCCTCGTTTTTGCCAAATACATCAGAGATCCTATGACCTACCTATACAAGGTAGGATCAACCTCATCATCTTCGGACGTGTCAATTTTCTTCTACTTGGTAAGAATTGGATTAGCCATGGGTCTATAGTCCTCCATCTGAAACCTCTTCATAATTTATGTAGTATACCTTTATTGACCAAGGAATATCTCAGCCTTCTGCTGCCAAACTTCCAACCCCATAAAATAATACATGAACCCTAGATCCTTCATGTAAAATTTTGTTGAAAATGCAGCAAGATGATGGAGCTTAGTGAAATGAAGTCGCCTTCACTAAGTGGGCCCGCAGGCAAATTCTGGCGCAAAGTCTATTTTTAGACTATGTCTATTTTTAGACATATGGAGCATGGTCCAGGGGTTGCAGTATGTTATTCTTGGATTATTGGTCATGTTGGTAAAAATAGATGGACCTCTATTTTTAGACATTTAGGTCGAAGTCTATTTTTAGACTTCCTTCCTAAAAATAGGGAAGTCAAATATTATTTACCCTTAATAATATTTGGACTCTAAACTTCAGTTTACTCTCTTGGAGCACTTCAGTTCGAGCCTTGGAAGTGGCTCATGCATCTGACAGAGGAATTACGCTATTCCTAAGGGTTTGGTGAACTCATGCATGGTTGACTTCAGTTAGGACTTCAGTGGCAGAAGTTTGGTGGAGTTGATGAGACAGTTGGTGGAGTTGTGTTCGGTTTAACTTAGTTGAACTAGTTGAGATTAGTTTAACTAGCTAATCAACTAGTAATGAGTGGAGTGAATTAAATATTGTTTAATTCATTAATTAGTAACTCATTATTCAACTCAAGAACACATCAGTTCACTACAGTGCATGGACAGTTCAGTGGAGACCAGTGAAAGAGGTAGATGAAAGGGTGGAGTTAGCTATCGGTGGCGACATCAGTTGTGCATGAGATTTGCACCACACTTGGAGGAATTGCCCATGATGATTGCGTTGTCAAGCCAAGGAGATTCGAACCTTGGATCTCTATTTAGACAGGCCATGATTGCGCAATAGAGGCAAGGAAATTAGTGGTGAGTTTTGAACCAGTAACCTGTTCAAAACCAAGCTAGTTTGTGTGTAACTTCATGAGATAGTACTAAGTACTTGTGAGGAGTATTGTACTGATTTTGTTACATGTTTTCTCTATTATAATATACACAATAGCTGCGGGGTTTTCAGCTATAAGCTTTCCCCATACATACTGTGTTAATTTGTATGATGATTTGATGTGCTATCGCTTGTTTTATTTCCGCATGTGCGATGATCTGAGTGGAAGAGATTATGTGTTGCATATGAATTCGAATTGATATGTGATCAGGATAGTCTCGGTGGATAATTAATCATTCTTCAGCAAATTTCTACATGGTATCGGAGCTATTGAAGCAGAGATTGATCATCACAGTGATTACAAACTTATTTCGGTAGACAGAGTCTGCATGCGGGCCAGGTAGCCTCTGGATCCATCCTTTATTTGAAAGGTGATATATCCAGTAAATTCCCCTGCAGTCGATCTTTGTGCTAGAAATATTTTTTTCTCACAAATCCAGAGCGATTGAGCTTTGAGTTGGAATTCGAATTTTGCAGCAGTTTTGTTTTCTTGGTGCCGTAGTTGAAAATGTCTTTCAACGGTTTGCGACTCGAATATGCTCTTGAAGCCAGTTCGAATTATGTTGCATGGAAGGATCGCATGGAGGCAGTATTAGAAGATAATGGACTGAAGGAGTTCGTGGATACGGATGTCCAAAAGCCCACTGATCCTGCTGAAGTCGAAGCTTGGCAAAAGAAGATGGCGAAATGTCGAAGGATCTTGTTGGAGGGCGTCAAGGATCATATTGTATCCAGCCTGCATGGAAAGGCTTCTCCATATTTAATGTGGAAAGCTTTGACGGATCTATTCCAGAGTAAGAGTGACCAAAGGAAGCTGGCGCTCAAAGATAAGCTCAGGAACATCAAGATGGAGAAAGGCGACAATATCGCCAAATACCTCACGAAGTTCACTCAGTGCAGAGATGAGCTGGGAAGTGTGGGGGTGACTGTCGAAGATGAGGACATGGTCGACCTGGCTCTCCTTGGTCTTCCGAAGGCTTGGCACTCATATCAAGATAGTGTCAATGATCGGGAGAAGCTGCCGGGATGGGAGCGCCTTTGGGCGGATCTCATGCAGGAGGAGATAAGGAGGACTACTCGAGATGGATCTTCATCAAAGGGAGCTGATGAAGAAAACTATGCTTTGGTTGCCAAAGCAAAGAAGGGGAAGGGTAAGAAAACCTCTCATTCTGGTGCAAAGGGAAAGAAGCAGGATATGGCGAAAGTGAAGTTTTTTCACTGCCATGATCACGGACATTATGCTACCAATTGTCCAAAGAAGAAGAAGAACAAGCAAGCGGGAAGATCTGCAGATGGAGAAGCTTTGGCTTCACAGTTCGAGCTTGACTTTTCACTGATCGCATGCTTGATTTCAAGTGTGATGGGATCGGTATGGTTCTTGGACAGCGGTGCGTCATTTCATATGACGGGAGATCGAGATTTGTTCTCAGATCTGGAGGAAAAAGATTTGGGTGTGCACATCGAGATGGGCGATGATGGTAGATACAGTGCGACTGGTATCGGTACCATATCCTTTCAGAGGGAGTCTGGTAAACCCTTTGTATTGAAGGATTTCATGCATGTACCTGGATTGATGAAGAACTTGATCTCTGTAGCGATGTTGGAAGATAAGGGGTATGATGTGGTCTTCAGCGAAGGAAAAGCCTTCCTGCGCAGTAAGACTACTGGAGAGACCCGGAAGATAGGGGTTCAAACCAAGAACCTTTATCAGTTGCAGGTAGATGGCTGCGCAGCAATGGCATGCAAGGCGGGAGAAGTGGTGAGCCGGGATGATGAGGGCGAACTGTGGCACAGGAGATTGGGCCACATTCACCATGGAGCTTTGAAGATCCTGCAGCATATTCCTACTGGGCTTCCTAAGGGCACTCTTGCGCAGTCAGATCAGTGCAAGGGGTGTACCTTGGGGAAGTATGTGAAAGCCACCTTTCACGAGAAGGATAGTCGCGCCACGACGATCCTTGAGAGAGTTCACACAGACGTGTGTGGTCCTTTCTCGGTTGCTTCGACAGCAAAGCACAGGTATTATGTGATCTTTGTTGATGATTTCTCTCGAAAGTGCTGGATCTTCTTCATGCAGAAGAAGAGCGATACATTCGCGAAGTTCTGTGAGTTTAAAGCACTGGTCAAGAAGGAGTCGGGGAAGAAGGTGATTGCTCTAAGGAGTGATAATGGTGGTGAATTCATCTCGGTTGAATTCAAGGAGTTCTGCAGTGCAGAAGGGATTCGGAGAGAGCTCATCGCACCCCATAACCCACAGCAGAACGGGGTGGCTGAGCGGAAGAACAGAACGATCGTGGGTGCTGCACGGGCGATGTTGCATGATCAAGGCCTACCCCTTCACTTGTGGGCTGAGGCATGCAATACAGCAGTGTATGTGCAGAACCGTTGTCCTCACAAGGTTCTTGGCATGAGTACACCGGAGGAGGCTTATTCTGGCAAGAGGCCTGACATTTCCCATTTGCGGATCTTTGGCTCTCCTGTCTACATGCATGTGACGAAGGATGCGAGAAGGAAGTTGGATCCAACCACTAAGGTTGGAATATTTGTGGGGTACACTGATACACCTCACAACTATCGAGTGTATTTGTCAGACAGTCGCAATACTGTTGTGCAACGAGATATAAAATTTCAGGAGGAGAAAGCCATGCAGTGTTCGCTTGAGAGGGAGCTACACTTGCATTCAGATGAGGAGCTGTCAGTTCCTAAGGAGGAGCTTCCGGATGTGGATCAGCCACAAGAGGAAGTTCAGGAGGTGGAAGAAACCACCCATGCAGCGCCAACCATCAGAGGGTGCATGCGCACTACAGAAGCTAAGCGACTGGCTCGAGATGCAGAGAAGGTTGTAGGACCACCTACATCACAGCGCAGACAGAGGCAGTCACCGGATCGGTACATTGGATACATGGCTCTTGTGAGTCAATGTGTCGTGACGGAGCCATCCTCTTTTGAGGAAGATGTGGAGGAACCCGCATGGGTTGATGCCATGATCGAATAATATGATTCGATCGTCAGAAACAGTGCATGGGAGATTGTCCCAAGACCGGAGGGGAAATCAGTGGTGGGTTCGCGATGGATATACAAAGTGAAGCAGGCAGCTGACGGGAGTGTGGAGAAGTAGAAGGCGAGATTTGTCTCCCGTGGCTTCTCACAGATCGAGGGGATCGATTAGGAGGAGACCTTTGCACCTGTCGCAAGGTACTCTTCCATACGGACGATCCTTGCTCTCTCAGCGCAGATGGGGTGGCACATCCATCAGATGGATGTGAAGACTGCATTCCTCAATGGAGTTATTTAGGAGGAGGTGTACATAGAGCAACTTGAAGGTTTCAAGATCTTCAGCAGTGAGTCGCATGTGTGCCGACTCAAGAAAGCACTGTACGGGCTGAAGCAAGCACCTCGTGCTTGGTACACTCGGATATACAGCTACTTCACTGGGCTTGGATTCTCCAAGAGTGAGGCGGATCCTAACCTATACCAGATTGTGGTGGAGGAAGGCTGTTGATCATCGTGCGCTGTGTAGATGATGATGTGACGACGGGCGATGAGCGGGTTGCACAGTGCATGCAAGGAGGATCTTGCACGAGAGTTTGAGATGAGAAGGACTTGGGCATCCTTCATTATTTCCTAAGTTGGAGATTTGGCAACGACGGTGGTGACATTTTTTTCTCGGGGCGAGGTATGCCGGGAGGTCAGAGGTTCAAACATGGGGGTACACATGCTTTGTTGACTCTCCTCTTCCTCGTGGTTGGAGGAAGGAGGATGCTACTTCGACGGAGGTAGTGGATGCCAATGTTTATCGCCAGTTGGTGGGTTCGCTTATGTATCTGGTCAATCCACGACCTGACATATGCTATGCAGTTAACGGGCTTTCACAAGCTATGGTTAAGCCTACCGACTCTTTGGAAGGTAGGCAAGCATGTATTGCGCCTCGTAGGCACATCGGGATATGGTCTGTAGACACGGACGGAGGGATGGGCCCGAAGCTTTCCGCTCGCGTGCAGTTGGGCGGGGGAGCCCAACGGACGGGAAGAGCGCACATCGGGGAGGAGTTTCGACATTGTGTCGGCCGGCGGTTTGCAGTGCCGGCGGAAAGCGAGAGATCCCGTGGCACTCGGTTCAGCAGAGGCCGAGTACATGGCAGCAAGCTTGGCTGCATGCGAGGCTATTTGGATGAGGAAGATCCTCGTTGGATTGTTCGGGTTGCATTTGGAGCCTACAGTGATTTACTGTGATAACCAGAGTTGCATTAAAATCTCGGCTAATCCAGTATTTCATGATAGATCCAAACACATCGACATCAGGTACCATCATATCAGAGATTTTGTTCAGCGAAGAATCATGATGCTTTCATATGTTCCCACGGAGGATCAGGATGCCGACATCCTGACGAAGGCGCTCACCAGGAGCAAGTTCGAATTCCACAGAGGCAGGATAGGGGTTGAAGATAATCCATATCTTGCTGAGAGGGAGTGTTGAAAATGCAGCAAGATGATGGAGCTTAGTGAAATGAAGTCGCCTTCACTAAGTGGGCCCGCAGGCAAATTTTGGCGCAAAGTCTATTTTTAGACTATGTCTATTTTTAGACATATGGAGCATGGTGCAGGGGTTGCAGTATGTTATTCTTGGAGTATTGGTCATGTTGGTAAAAATAGATGGACCTCTATTTTTGGACCTATAGGTCGAAGTCTATTTTTAGACTGCCTATCATAAAAATAGGGAAGTCAAATATTATTTACCCTTAATAATATTTGGACTCTAAACTTCAGTTTACTCTCTTGGAGCACTTCAGTTCGAGCTACAGAAGTGGCTCATGCATCTGACAGAGGAATTACACTATTCCTAGGGGTTTAGTGAGCTCATGCATGGTTGACTTCAGTTAGGACTTCAGTGGCAGAAGTTTGGTGGAGTTGATGAGACAGTTGGTGGAGTTGTGTTTGGTTTAACTTAGTTGAACTAGTTGAGATTAGTTTAACTAGCTAATCAACTAGAAATGAGTGGAGTGAATTAAATATTATTTAATTCATTAATTAGTAACTCATTATTCAACTCAAGAACACATCAGTTCACTACAGTGCATGGACAGTTCAGTGGAGACTAGTGAAAGAGGTAGATGAAAGGGTGGAGTTAGCTATCAGTGGCAACATCAGTTGTGCATGAGATTTGCACCACACTTGGAGCAATTTCCCATGATGATTGCGTTGTCAAGCCAAGGAGATTCAAACCTTAGATCTCTATTTAGACAGGCCATGATTGCGCAATAGAGGCAAGGCAATTAGTGGTGAGTTTTGAACCAGTAACCTGTTCAAAACCAAGCTAGTTTGTGTGTAACTTCATGAGAAAGTACTGAGTACTTGTGAGGAGTATTGTACTGAGTTTGTTACATGTTTTCTCCATTATAATATAAGGCTAATAATAATAATAGCCGCGGGGTTTCGCCTATGTCTCTCCCCATACATACCGTGTAAATAAGTGTTGGAATTGACGTTTGTTTTATTTCCGCATGTGTGATGATATGAGTGGAAGAGATTATGTATTGCATATGAATTTGAATTGATATGTGATCAGGATAGTCTCGGTGGATAATTAATCATTATTCAGCAAATTTCTACAAATTTTGCAGCTAAACTCTCCTTGCAGTCCTTGGTGAGCCTAAATGATCATGTCAGAAATAGATCATCTACATACAACACCAGTATCAGAGGCTCATCCCTTACTCTCAGATAGTAAATATTGGGATCTGTGTCACTCTTGACAGATCCCATATTTTTCAATTATCTATCAATTCGACCATACCAAGCTCTAGGGGCTTACTTCAGTCCATACAAGGCCTTCTTGAGCCTACACATATGAGTTTCTTCTCATGTGTCTCAAAGCCTTCTGGTTGTTCAATATATACTTCTTCTTCTATCACCCCATTCAAGAATGTAGTTTTAACTTCCATCTGGTGAATCTCCCATCCCATCTGTGCAACAAGGGTTATCACAGATCTAATAGAATTATATCAGACTACTGGGGAAAATGTATCTTAGTTTATCCCTTCCTTATAAGCGTACCCCTTAGCCATAAACCTGGTGCTAAATTTCTCGATGCTGCCATATGCAACATATTTGATCTTGTAGATCCATCTCGAACCCACAACTGATATGTCATGTGGCCTAGGTACCACTTCCCAGACATCATTTGTCGTGATGGAGCTGTATTCTTCCACCGTCACATCTACCCATACCTGATGCTGAGCTGCCTCCTAAAAAATAGAGGGCTCCCCAACCTAGGATACCAAGGCTTGGTACATTTCTAGTTTCCTGTGAAACCTCTTCTCATTTATGTGGGTGGGTTACGAATTATTCATCTACACCCCTTATAATTTGTTGTAATTCCCTACTTTTCCTACCATTGGTAGTGGGCAAATATACCTGCTCTCCTTCCTGCAACTCCTCAGGAGATGTATCCCTTCGATCCCCATGCCTTATAGAGGCACTCGTATTACCCTCTGCAAGTCATTATGGTTGGACCAACAGATCCTCCTCAGACTGCATATAAGAAGGCATCTCTTGAGATTTCCTTAAGGCCCTTTCCTCCATGAACTTCACATCTCTCTGTAATACAATCTTCCTGCTCCCAGGAATTTAGATGCGGTAATCCTTTTAATTCTCTCTATATCCCACCAGATATCCCTTTTTCACAATGTTATCCAGTTTCTTCCTCTTCTCTTTGGGAACATGACAGTATGCCACACTGCCAAAGATCCTAAAGTGGCTCACCTCTAGCTTCCTGCCAGTGAAAACACTTTCTAAAGTGTTCTTACCCAACACACTATGAGGAATTGTTTTATGTACATATAAAACTTTATTACAAGCTTTAGCCCACATGAATTTGGGCATGTCTTGATCATACAACATTTCCCCTTGCAGCCTTGACAATAGTTCTATTCTTTCTCTCTGCAATTCCATTCTGATCCAGATTATATGGAGCGGTCCACTCCCTTCTGATGCCTTCCCTCGCGTAGAACTATGTGAATTCCTTATCAATATATTCTCCACCATTTTTTGAGCGCAGTGTCTTTATCTTATTTCCTCTCAGATTATCTACCAGAGCTTTAAAATCCTTGAATTGATCAAAGACTTCATCCTTGGTCTTCAGAAAGTAGATCCAAGTCTTCCTGGTATGGTCATCAATAAAGGTGACGAAGTATTCGAGACCACTAAGAGCTCTAGTGGACATTGTTCTATAGATGTCTGAGAGTATTATGCCCAACACAATCTTATCCCTATTGTTGCTTCTATGGCACACTACCTTGGCATACTTTCCCAATACACACCCTCTGCAGACATCTTCTTGCTTGGTGCTTAGTTCTGTAACTCCCATGACAGTCTTCTTGAGAATTATTAACACCCCATGGTGTAAGTGAACCATTCTCCTATGCCATAGTTAATTCAAATCCTTCTCATCAGTGCTATTTATCAATGCCATTGGGGATTCGAGCTGTAACATGTAGAGTTTATTGCTCATGACTCCAATTTGTGGCTTCTTCTTCCAACTCAGGTGTTTGACGTATACTATTTTTCCAATAAAATAAACGTCATAACCTTTGTTTTGAAGCTATGACACAGAGAGTAAGTTCATCCCCAAAACAAGCACATAAAACACATTGGTGGCCCGAAGCTTATTACCAGCTTATGTTTGAAACACTATGGTACCTCTTCCAACACGGGTACATTTCACCTTATTTCCCATGGTGATTTTAAAATTCATCTACTCTTCTTGGCAGCTTGATAAAAATTCTCTGCTCCCATCATGTGAGTAGAAGCTCCACCGTCAATATACCAGATCTCAGGAGAAGAAAATATTGACACACAAGCAAATTATTCTTCCAATTTTGATGTCAGAACATAAACGTTGTGATCCGTCTGTAGATTCATCCTTTCTCTCTTCTCTGGAGAACTGTGTGAACCCTTCTGAGTTGCTTCTACAACAACATCTGATATTTGTTCCATCTTCAGTTCTTTGGTCATGTTACTCATCTTTGTTATGATACCATGTGAAATTTTCAATTCTGAAAATACTTCTGTAGTGATATATTTATTTCTCCTACTTATTATTTCCAATAAGTTATTTATATATTTCTTCCAGTAAATTTTGAAATACATACTACTGTAGCAATCACTCAAGTGTATGTAGAGAACACAACATTAATAAATACACACATAAGAGTCAATCACATAGACACAATTATTTTTGTACAAGTGTCCTTGGAAAAACCCAATGCAGGAAAACTCGTGCAACAGATAAGGGTTTATATATTATTCTCTCGCACTTTATTATGATAATTGTAAGAGACTCACACTCCCTCCCTCTGTTCCGATGTGTGTCTCTCTCCCAGATAGCCTACGTGTAGGTGACCACACATCACCCCCGTGTGTGTGAGATCTTTGTGTTGATGCTATGTGATGCCTTCTCTGGCCTTCTACGTCCTTCTTTCCTTGACTCATTTCATTGTTGATTCCCTCTTCTTCCTCTACCCAGAAACTCTCCCTTTTAAATCGAATTCTATTCCTTCATAATCGACTTCCTTCAGGTTACTGAGTGTATGCCAGACTTTTTTTCCAAATGACCCTCAAGCATTCTTTTATAATATTCTCATTGATGAATCAATGACCCAGATTAGAAGTCTAATCAATGGATAAGATTAAAACATGATTTTACCTTCGTTCTCTAGAAGATTCACAGTTCGTTTTATTGATACCCATTAATTATTTAATTTCCCTAAGTTTAGACTTAGAGTCTCCATTAAAATAATTAATTATTTTAATAAAACATGAACTGAGTGGAATTTCCACAAACGGTTTCTGGGTTATTCAGAATACTGATTTCCAAGCCTCCTTACAAATTTTTAGACTTGGAACACTTTCTGATGCTACAAAAATTACTACTATGAACCAATGAGCATGGATTTCCCTCGGATTCTTGTGAAAGTTCAAGGGTAGGAAAATATATGTTTGAGGGTGGGAAGGATTATTTTTTGTACACCAAGAAGTAATAAGACATATTTATATAAGGTTTAGGCATAAATCAGTCATCCCATAATGCATTCACCAAAGCAGCATGTCAATTCCTCTGTTTAGATAAAATGGTCTTCTTAATGATGCATATAAGGTTCTTATTATTAGACTCAGCAAGGCCATTTCCCTGTGGATATTAATTAGCAAAATTTTTCAATACAATACCATTTTCCAATGCAAAAACATATAATATCAATGATGAAATTATGTTGCATTGTCAAAAACAAGTGAAGTTCAAACACCAAACCTGTAGATGATATTCTACTTTAGGAAGCTGATGACTTCCTGGTTATTCACTTATTTGAGTAGAACCACTCCTATACACTACGTGAAGTAACATTTGGCAATGAGAATATAGCATTGTTTATTTGATGAGTGAAAAAAAATCTCACCGATGAAATCTAGACCCCATTGTTGAAATGGTTCTTCCACAACGATAGGCTGTAACGAGGAAAATAACTTCTTTCCTTGTTCGGCACACTTCGAACAGACCATACACTTGCGGGCACATGCATGAGAATATTTAGTAACGTGGGCTAATAAAAACCATCCTACATGAATTTATGCATTGTAGTGTCACCAAAAAAGTGTCCTCTGACGGGTACATCGTGGAGGTCATGTAACATTTTCTCTAACTCATGTGCTTCCAAGCATATGAGCAATACTTTGTTATGGTGCTTTTTGAAAAGAACCCCATGCACTAAATGGTAAGATACTGCTTTCAACCTAACTTCCCTCTTCTTCCGTGTGGATAAGTGAGAGGGAAAAGTGACATGCTTAATATATTGGTGCACATATGTGTACCAAGAGTTTGAGATATTAATGGGGGTGGTTTGCTTAACATTGTACATCTCGATTTCCTGTGCCCATCTAGCTGGATCATAATCTATTCCATTCACTACTTCTACTCTAGATGACATATACCATGGCCCTTAATATTATGAACTTGCTTGAATTCTAGATCATACTCTTCTAAACCAGTCATCTATTTCACTCTTCTCTCACCCGAATCTTGATATACAAACAACGATATAACTGATGGGTGCATCACAAAGATAATACAATGATTCTTCAAAAGATAGGGTTGGAAGTGCTTCACTGCCTTATAGACCGCATATACCTATTTATCAATGAGAAGATAGTTGATTTTGGGTCCTTTCATGATAGCACTCATAAAATATATCAATAATTAATTATTTTGATCATCTTTCTACGCAAGCACAATGACAAGAGAAGTATCAGAAGTAAAGGTGTAGAGAAAAAAATCTTTGTTGAAATATGGGTTATAAAAATCTGGTGCTTCTATGATTTCTTACTTAATATAGGATAACACATCCATTTCCCTTTTATCCCACTTGTAAATTGCATCCTGCCTTACTACCTCTTGCTTAGGTATCACAATTTGACCATAATCAGAGATGAACTTGCAGAGAAATTGTATCTTCCCCAAGAAGAACTGCATGGGTGTCTTTTTCACTAGAAATATAATCTACATATTATCCCTGACCCTTTTAGGATCTACTTTAATCCCAATCTTTTCTATGATATGTCCCAAGATTTTTCCCTCAGACACTGAAAAAATCCTTTTCTTGGGATTAAGAGATATCCCATATTTTTGAGATTGTTCAAAGATTTTCTTCAAGTGGTGTAAGTGGTTGGATATCTTCTTTGAAAACATTATGACATCATCAAGATACACTGCCACGCTCCAGCTAATCAGACCACAAAATTCAATGTCCATCGCACATTGAAAGGTCACACCGGCATTAAATAGCCCAAAATGCATTCTTCTAAATGTGAGTGTGCCCCACTTCGCTCAAAATGTAGTCTTAAGTATGTTAAGCTCTGAGATGAGAACCTATTTGTAGCCTGAAAAACCATCCAGTAAAGAATTTTTTTTTACCCCAATATTATCTATAATATCTGCTCCATTGAGGGAATAGGGTAATTGTATTTTCCTGAGGAGCGGTTGAGATTTTTAAAATTCACGCACAAGCATATTTTCCTAGAATCATTCCTTACTAGGACCAGATTTAACAACCAAGTTGAGTGTCGCACTTTGTAAATTATCCAAGCATCCAACAATATCCTCAACTCCTTCTAAATCAGGGGCTCAAGCATTGGATGCACCTTCCACAACTTCTATTGAAAAGGCTTGGCCCCTTCCTTAATTGGCATAACATGCTGGATTAATCGTGGGTCACATGTTTTAAGATCATTGTGTTTCCATGCGAAAACATCTCGGTACTTATTGAATAAGCAGATGAAAGATTTTTTCTCTTATGGTGTGCAAAAGAACCAAGATTAAAAAAAATCAGATCTTTCTCTATTCCAAGATTGATATGTTCATGCAACATCATTGAATTGTGGGTTTTAGCATTGACTAGCCCTCTAAATAGATTTTACAAGTCGTATAAAATTTATAATGATACCACACCCTTCAGTATGGGGTTCTCTTTGCTTTCCTGAGCTTCATCTTGCAATTCTTTGTTGTGCTTGTCTTTGTCAATGGCTGCATCTTTTAATACATCAATGTTTTCCATGAATTACAGTATATGTTTCTCATCATTAAAAAAGTGTAAATTAGTTATATTATTAGGGACATATGGTTTATAAATAATTTCAACATAAAAATTGTCCTTAAGCGGTGAAAACCTAGAATCAACATTTTATAATGCATCTGTAGCTGCGTTATGCATTCTAGGAACAAATACAATATTAAAATTTTGGAATTGATAAATTAAACACCATAAATCTTGTTGATAGATATTCAAATTAGGTGAAACACAGTGTATAATGTTTCGTACCTATTGTACGATGATCTCAAAGTCACCTACTACTTTACGAATCCCAACATTGAGGTCAATGGCCTTCTATAAGCCCAAGATGAGTGCTTCATATTCCAAAGTGTTGTTAGTGCACTCAAATTCCAAGCGGTTAGAGATCAAGTGTTTTCTCTGTCACAGGTCTATTAAAACACAACTAGCTCCAGAGCCCTCATGTGTCTTAGAACCGTCAAAAAACAAATTCCAAACATTATATGTACAAGAACTATGCCCTACACTAGTACTGCTATTATCTATTGCAAAAAACTTATTTGCACCAATTGGAATAGGAAGGATTTCCAATTGTGTGTCAAGTAGGATTGGGGAAGGTTGAGAAAGGTAACACCCTAGGCCAGTCTCCAAAAATAAAATTCCAAAGACCATATTTGTGAAAGTAATTGGTTCATTATTTCCCTCGAAGGGTGTGAAAATGTGCTTCATATAAGGTTATGATTTTACCCATATTTGGTTATTCCTACCCTTATACAAAAGCCATAAATGTGACCAATCAGTAGATATATACCCATGTAATTTTTTGGACTAGTCCCTAATCAACAATACACCGTAGGCTTTTAGGATGTCCATAATCACTATGTTTATGCACTAGTGAGATCGTTGATCAGATGATAAGTGAATAAACACATTTTTTATTTCACCAATAGCTCAGATAAGAGTCTTATTGAACTGAATAATTTGTGCATCTGTCTGATCCCAATTTCCATTGATTTTCTTAACTATGCACAATGACATTACGTTCACATATGCACTAGAATTAACTAAGAAATTGTGTACATTGTAATTAAAAAAATCAAACATCAATAAAAATGGAGGGAAGAGTGTGTTTTCTTATAATTCTAATGCATTAAGAACTGATTCCAGGGGACCATAATACTTACCATATCCCTTCTATGAAGAAGAATTTTCACCTGAGGAATATTGATCAAGAGCGCAAACAAACAACTCTCACTAGATTGTGCTCCTTGTAACATTGAAAATATAAATATTAGTGCGAGATTTATTCATATATTTGACTATGTTATAATCAAGCGTAGCAGGAATGACCAAAGTGTATGCAACAATGGCTTTATCTAATACTTCTAGAGTGGTAGACTTGCTTTTATTGTTGACTGAAGTATTTTTTGTAGCAGTGTTTCTAGACTTCTTCTGAGTGTTTTGAGCTGAGTTGATAAGCGGTGTTATCTTCCTTAAAAAAAATTCTTTCAGTTTGTACTTGATCAGCTCTTGTTCAGAAATTGGCCCTTGGATTCTCAACTTATATAGACTATTATGCTTTCGAGTCGAGTCCTCACTTTATGAAATTTGTTGGTATTTTTATTTTCAGCTTTGAATACATAGCTAAAACCCTTCACTGCATTCCAAACACTCACAGTTTCTTCAGCAACGAAAAATACTTCCTTCTCTTCTGTTGGTTCAATCTTCTCATATGAAAGTAATGTAAAAATAATATGTGTTTCTAGAGCGTCCGTGCTTTGATTCCATTGTAGGAATGTATTTTATGAATGGTATCCTTGATGAAAATAACAATATTGATCCATTCCCATGCTCTCGACATTCAACATGATGTTCGAGCATTGCGAATAATTGGTCGACTGGCTCTTTTTTTCACTAGAGTTGGAATCCCTTCTCAAAAAATTGAATTTTGGGGGCTTATTGCTGACGATGGTCTTGGTTGATGGTCTGGGTCAAGCTTTCGAGATCAGTGACCTCTTTATCTTTGGTATTACTTGACGAGGCCTGAGACCTTTTACCCGTGTCCTTGGAGTCCTTTGATGGTTAATCATCAATAATGAATCCAATTGCGTGAAAGTCCTTTTCAACTACAATGGCTTCTTCGTGATTCTCAGATAATGTTTCTTTCACAATTCTCTTGACGAACTATACAATGCTTGTCGGTAAGGCAGAAGTGTAGTAATCAATAGTGATGGAGTCATGAGGTTTTGTATTCCCGAGAAACTTGTTCAAAATATGATTGAACCTATGGTTAAAATATTTAACCTTCTCTTTCTGCTCCATATTCATATTTCCAAGATCCTTTAATAACATGGACAAGATTTTGTCATTGACAGAATTTTCAAGAATTTTTTTAAACCCATTCAAATTCTAGATTGAGTTTGGGGTAAGATTGTGGTACCATACAACTACTCTACCGTCTAAGGTACAAGGAAAAATTCTACATGCAATATCATTGTAACGTACCTCGAGTGATCTGAATATGGGAAAACTAGTTATTGCTATGCTAGCTCCCTCATCAGTATTAAAAATGTGTGATTAGGATCGTCTCAAGTTAACCACTTGTGAAGGAGTTTATGTGTCAAGTTTTATGTGTCTTTGATGATCAAATTATGAGTTATTTATATTTTAAAAACTCATGTAAATTAAATGAAATACAGAGAAATAAATCACAGCATACCCATAACACAATGGATGATAATGGAGTTCACCCCTCCTGGGCTACATCTCCATGGACCTGCTTCAACTAGCTAGGCCCTCTTGGGATTAAGAGTCAAATGTCTAATTACAAGCACCTATATCGCTCCAATGGATTTTCAACCTACTCCATTGGCTTCAAAACACTCAAATACCCCAAAAGTTACTATTCAGTCTCTGAATTTGGTTTCCAGCTGATCTAGGCTTCACCTCCCATCCTGGTGGCCATGGGCTTGTTTAATCTCCAAAGTGAAAAAAAAAAATTCATAAGTGCTCCAACACCTCTACAAAATATACCACTATGTTCAGAGCATCAAATACAAAATGAATATTCATTCACTCCATTTGGCCTTCAGCTGATCTAGGCATGGCCTTCCCTCCTAGTGGCCCTGGGCTTCAAAATTATTCAAGTGACCAAAAGCACCTATATATTTGATCCTCTACCTCCGCAAGATGTTCCAAAGGATTTAGAGCATGAAAATATGCTAGGAATGACTCTTCCTGTGCCAAAATTGGTTGAAAATTTCTCGAGATAGGCCTCATTCAAATTTTCCTCGTAAACTACCTCTAAATCTAGAGAAGCTCCAGTTAGCTCTGACAATGATGGAGGTGGTGCCAGATTTGGAGATTCTCTCAAAAATCCCGCCAATTTAACTGCAATTTAACTATTGGATAAGCTAGTTTTAATTGCGGTTTAATGTGCACTAACCGCAATTAACTTAAGCAGTCGGAGTGAGGTCATGTGGCACGGTTTCATGGGAGGAGAGCTGGCCCCCTCCTTCCCGCATCAAAGATCTGCATTCCATTCAAATATAGTGTGGGCACATTACTTTTCAAGTATCATGGTCATGGTCTGTTGGTGAAGGCACTGAGATAGGATGGGGAGGTCACAGGTTCGACCCTCCCTCCGCCCATCCTATGTACATTTTGGCCAACCGAAATATTAAAATATGCACCACTGTAAATAACTTCGGACTATGGTAATGGACTTTGATATAAAACATTGCCACAATATTATATATGCGCCTCCATTAACGTTGGAATTTGGTATATAGTTTAATAAACGCCATCATATAGTTCGACCACCATTTAATACGCACTACATAAAATTTAACCAAAGGTTATAATAATAATGCCACCGTAATATTTCTGACCTTAGGTTTATAAAAAATATGCGCCATATATAATTCGATTCAAAATTTTGAATATATACAGAATTTGAAATTGGTTATAAGGTTTGGAATATAATAAATATATATATATGTGTGTGTGTTAATCCAAATTTAGTAAAAACAATAATTCCAACACAAAAATAATCATGAACCCAAATTCAGCCTTGGAGGACATTGGGAAAATTCCACCTTCTCAAACCCAAACTAGTGAATGTTGCAGTGACATTTGTCACAATCCCATTGGATATAAACTGAAGAATATTCTTTGCATGTTGACTCGGTTTCCATGTCATCAACCTGTACCTGTTCAATTTTATTTTTTAAATTTTCCTATTCTGAACGACGATCAACATATTATAACTTCTTCATACAAACTCAGTTTTCGATGAAAAAAGTTGAGTTGGATTCCTGGTGACGGGTCGACTGCTGTCATTCTAGTTTGGTGAAATTTTGAGCACTTTGAATTTTGGAAAAATGTTTGCCCCTAATCTAGATTCTAATCACTCCCTCCCACTTACATGCTTTTGGACCCACAAAATCTGGTTATATTATGAGAGTTGAATACTCTTATGTTTCCCAAGTTCTATCATATTGATTCTACTTGGAAAAATTTCCATGACAACCACTTGGGTTCATTGACATGTCTTGCCTTGCAATGGCTTGGCTCTTCAACCACTATTCTACTTTTGATGTTGACCCAATCCAACACTTTTTGGTTGCTTGCTGACTGATATAGCACTTTGTTGTACCAAATCGATTCCTCGGTGCTTGGAAAACTAACTGATTTCCTTCCCACCGAGAATCATATTCCTTATTTGCAGAAACATTTATTCGATGCAAGCTTCTCCTTGGAAACCACTTTTCAAAATTAATCCCATCTGAGTGAACTACAACAATGAGTTGTAACATCAGTAATAACAAGAAAATAAATGACCATTATTTTACCTCCATGGTTCCAAATTCCACATATGGAAGAATACATTCTCCATCTCCTTCTCTTCTTGGCGTCAACACATGAAATGGTCTACAATGTCTGCAATTTTTTTTTTTGACATATTGTCACAATCACAACCATCAATCTAAAAAACATATCATGCAAGAAACATAACTTGATGACATATCCTCTTTCTCCTTGAAAGAAACAAATTTCACATCATGTGAACATCACCATGTACTCTTACTTCTTCGTGTAAAAACTAATCGACCAAACACAAGTCGACAAAATATGCCTCTTCAAATGAATGACTCTCAAGTCAAGCATAAGCATGTGTAATAATTTGATGATTCTTTTCCCAAAACAAAATGAATTTCACATTTCATGAAACACTCCATCAACATCTCCTTTTCATATTTGGAGACAAAATCAACTGTTCCAATTTGATATGACATGCATGTAACACACAATCGACAAACACAAGTCAACACTCATGCATGTGAAAATGGTCAACACTCTCAAGTTGAAAACATACATGTTAAACAAAGCAATCGACCAACACAATTCAATCACTCATGCATGTTCAAGCACAATGAAACCATCAAAATTCCACTATTCATACACACAAACTCTCATGCAGGTATACAATTCTTCAACTCTCTCACAAGTAAAATCATAAGTACAAGAACCCCATTCATATGTACATGTACTTAAAGCTGAAATGAACAAATGTTGTTGAAATAAAGTGAGTCAACATACTCCACTTTCAAACACCTTCTTGACGTAAATTACATGCAACATGCATTCCATAGGCAAAGAATGCATCAATCATCAAAAGACATGTAAAGCCTTAATTGGATAATAAATCTAACCATCTCTTACCAAACCATTTAAATGGCGCTTCTTTCAGCTGCATATCATCATCATGTGAATCATCTTGACCCACATCAATCATGGAATCTTATTTTCCATTCTTTCCATTCTCTTTCTCCACCTTCTTCAAATGTCTTGGATGACTTGTTGGATACAAAGTCCAACACTTGTCTAAAATATGACATTTCTTATGGAAATGAGTGCAAAATAATTGCATCTTCTTTTCAGCATGGTTTCCATTATCCAATGGACCTTTGGCTTTCTGCATCCTTTGCTTTTAAAGTTTCCTATGCATGGCTATCTTCTTCCAACACCTTGAGACATTATGGTTATCCAAACCACAAAAGGAACATGCAAACTTTATCCAAATCTTATGTGATAATTTGCCATGTTTATTATAATCAAAAGCAACTTGATTAAAAGCAGACTTATACCTTGAACATTCACCTTTATCGCCTTCTTGAGGAGGTGAATTTGATGAGGTAATGGCTCTCTTTGGAATACCAAAAATGCATTCAAAGACTTTAGAGCTTTCAACATCCCCTTTTTCTTATTAGTTGCATGCTTATGAGCACCTTCTTGCAAAGTGGGTGTAAAACTTTTGCATTCCTCATGAACACAATCTTCACAAGCTTGAGGTAATGAACATAAAATTAAATTCATTCTTGGAACACCTTCATGTGCCTTCTTGGCTTTAGATATTTCTCCATCATATTTTCAATAACCAAGACCCAAATACTTAGGCCTTTCCTCAACAACAATTGGCTCAATTATGCCTTGTGCATGTTTTCCCAATCATTTACCTTCATAGCCCATCTTAATCAATAACTTGGATCATATTCCTCTAGTGTGTCTTTCAAAATCACATACACATTCATTTTGAGAGGAAATTGAAGATAAAATTGAATTGCATAACTCTTTTTAGAGCACATGCTTGGCCAAGGTTTCCTTGGCATCATGGAGTTGAGTCTCCATCTCATGCATTTTCTCAAGCTTCTCATTTGAAATATGGAATTGAGTCTCCATCTCATGCATCTTTTCAAGAAGCACTTGCTTCTCCTCCTTCATGGCAATCAACTGCTCTTGAAGTCTAATTCTCTCCCTCTTATCTTCATACTTCTCTTGCATCATATCAATCATGATGTGGAGCTTCTGTAACAACTCTTTATCAATGAGTTTTGCTAAAGAAGATTGAATAGATAAAGTGCTTAATGAAGATTCCATCACACCTGCAATGCATACAAACCTTCTGTGCTGTGATTTGAGAATTTATCTCTCAATTTTGATCTTCTCCTTCACACATAAACTTACACACAGTTAAATCCTCCTTGCACAAATTCAAAAACCAATAGCTAATTCTTCTAGCTAACCTTGGCTAAAATGAGCTAAAATTTTGATATGATACCAACTTGATCTGAATATGGGAAAACTATTTATTGCTATGCTAGCTCCCTCATAAGTATCAAAAATGTGTGATTAGGATCATCTCAAGTTAACCATTGGTGAAGGGGTTTATGTGTCATGTTTCATGTGTCTTTGATTATCAAATTATGAGTTAATTAATTTTTAAAAACTCGTGAACAACAAATTAAATGCGGATAACTCACAACAATCACATAATACAATGGATGATAACAGAATTCACCCTCACGGGGTACACATCCATGGACACAGCTGCTTTAGTTAAGAGTAAAATGTATAATTACAGAACACAATATTGTTCGATGGATTTTCAACTTTGGTCCATTGACTTCATAACTCAAATGCATTGGGTTGGGCAGATAAGTCATTCTTGCGGGAGCAAGACGAGACCTCCCAAGTGTCCTACGAGGAGCTAGCAACAAACGAGACAAATAAAAACTATTTTCTCTAGATATTGTTTGACATGGAATTAATAATAATAGGGTTTTGAAACCTACTTGTAGTCCAGAATGATGTTATTTCCAGTGGCTTGAAGAAAGTGAGTCGTCGGATACGCAATCAAAAACACAGAAAATCTCAAAAGCACACAGTATAATTTCAAGATTCATGAATCAAACATCTATCAAGATGATCAAGGAATTCAAGAAATAAGCTACTTAATTAAAGAACTCATTGAGAAAACGGTATTCATTCGTATTATCTTTAATAAAGAAGAGCCTTACAACCATATCCGCCTTGATGTCGTATAGGCCTTCCCGGGGTCCGTAACAGGGGTTTCCTTTACTCTGACAAGCTTTGCACTCTCTCAGCTAAAATTAATATGAGTGTGTAATCATTCCCATATAATGATTAGTTAAGAGATTCTGAGTATCTACAACATTTCTCCTCAAAAATTCTCAAAGTCTAACTCCAATTCTCAAAGTCTCCATCCTTTGAAACTGAACCAAAGCTTCAATTTATAGGAAAAGAGAATAGGTTGCAGTTCCACATAAGAGGGGATAGAATCCTCTTTTGAAGGGATTGAGCTCCATAAACCAAGGGGTAGGCTCCCATAATGGAGGAATGAACATACATGATAGGAGCAAACCTTCGACCGGATAATTGCTTCTAGAAGCTTCCATATTTGACTTCTGGGCTTATAAATGTTACTTTCCACCTTCATTTTACCTTTTACAGGGGTCCCCACCTTTAATACACAAAACGTGTGGTAAGTACCACATTTTTCCTTCACAAATGGTGTGGTATCGTAGGGAATGTTAAGAGAAAGTGCAGTACAAGTGTTTTTAAGACTTTATGAGCTTTTCTCTCAATATCAAGGCTTGATTTTAGGAAATTTGATGTTGTAGACTTCTAAGGGAGTAATATATGAGTAATGATGAACCCATATAGACACTAAAACTTCAGGGTGACAAAATTCAGTGTAAAAAATTCCCCCCTAAAGCGCGAAGTCTGAGATAATTCGAAGAGTGAAGTTCTTTATCATTTCAAGGATTAGCCTGTGGACACCCAAGTCGGAGTCCTGTAAAAACATTCAATGCAAACAGATATATATATATATATATATATATATATCATCGCTAAGGTATGCATTCCCATACTCAGAGAAAAAACTAACTAAATCAAAAGCTAACTAAAATGTTCTGATATAGAAATGATTCTAATATTCATCAATAGTGGACACAGTATGGACGTAGCCATCTGTCATGAATAGTATACTGCATAATGAATAATAAAAATCCTCGCAACCTAGATGGTGGAAACTAGATCCAGGGTCTTGATTTCTGCTTCCCAAACTAGTACGACTCTATCCATGCGATTAAATGTGTTGAAGTCGAACATGGTAGAACCCACTTGATTACTAGTCAATGATGTGAACTGTTAACAAGTGTGAGAGAAACCACCAATAATGACAATGGTTCTCAAAGTACTCAGTACAATCCATGAAATGTGAATAAGTGATCTGAAGTTAAACATTTCACGGAATCATTCGATCGAAGTCAATGATGCAACTTGTCGTCGAAGGTGAGAAACCTGCCATTAAGGCATGCAGATTCCAAGGTACTGACAGATTCTAGATCAACTTCCTAGATGATGAGCTGTCATCGATAGAAAGTGATCCGTCGTAAGCAAGCTCATGACACGAAACCATAGATCAAGTTTTGAAGAAATTTTTTGCAAGGACTGACTCAAGGATGGTCAACGCGAATGGAGATAAATGTTTGCAGATGAATGGTTTGTTTGACTGTCCTCTTGAACACATAACAACACTGCATATGGTTTGGTGATAGTTTCCCTAAGCTAATACCCAGAAACCGACTAAAGACATTCAATGTGGTTTGATTAACTGATAGGCAAAGGATTCCCAACCCAGGTAGAAGTGTGACAAAAAGTGTCGTGTTCAAGAGTGGTGTAATGCTGTAACAAATTAATCTGTTTTCTCTCTTTTCCCCCACCATTTTTGGCAAGAACCTCTTTATTTTTTGACAAGCTTGAGGAGGATAACATTTTCTTGATTATAAGCTCATCCTTTGGATGAGTCCAACTTAGTTTAAAATCAAACCCTAAGAAGGAGTGGTCCGTTCCTATTTTTAATCGACAGGTCCTTTACTGTTAAATTTTAACAATTCCAGTATAGGAGAAAATCGGTGTTTTTCATTTTTAGGGAGTTAGAAGAAAAAACTTAAGAAAACTCCATCAGCGTACTTTTTCGTAATTTTAGTCTCTCAAGCCCGAACAGGGATAAAATAATACATGAGAGAACTCTATTGACCATGATTAGTCAACGTATACCTTTTTCGTAAATATTCCATTTCAGTCTGGAAAAGGGGTAAACTTATACTAAAGGGACAACTGTTCATTTCCTTTAACGAGTTCGAATAGTCAAGTACTCAGCAATCTTTTCATATTTAGAGAGTCTGAAAAGGGCTGAAAAGAGGACTCCATGGTTTCACCTTTTTGTAAGTTTTAACGAGTTCGAAAAAGGGTTAAAATGTACTCATAGTTTCGCTTTTTCTGTAAGTTTTAACGAGTTCAAAAAAGTGATAAAAATTTTAATCATATGGCCGACTTTCAATTTAGTTTACGAGCAGGAAAAGACAGAAATAACTCGGCATTTTCATGTGTTTTACGAGAATGAAAGATAGCAAAATAATCTCGGGATTTTCATGAGTTTAACGAGTCTTGAAAATAATAACCGAAATCGACTCAAGATAAGTTTCATGTTTACAAAAGCTTGAAACAGAGAAAAACTATGCTTCAAATAGGTTTGTTTCATTTTTACACAAGCTTGAAACAGAGAAAATTGTGCTTGAGAGTGGTTTCATTTTTACACAAGCTTGAAACGTAGGAAAACTATTCTTAAGAGAAGTTTGAATGCCCCCCAAGCATAACTTGCTAGAGCAAATGCCCCCCAAGCTTCATTGCATTCAACTAAGTAGACTACTGGTTACTAATAGCTAGATGGAATGAAGGTTCATTTACGAGATCAAATTAAAAGACTCGAATTGACTAGGAGAGGATTTGTTTCATTTTTTAATGAGGTTGACACAGGAAAAGAACCATCCTCATGGTGACTTGTTTCATTTTTTAACGTGGTTGACATAGTAAAAGGAACTATCCTCATAAAATACTATTTCTAATCTACCTACATAACCTACTGATTCATTTTTTAATGAGTTTGACATAGGAAAAGAATTGTCCTCATGAGTCTGTTTCATTTTTTAACGAGGTTGACGCAGTAAAAGAACTATCCTCATATCTACTCTCTACAATCTACCTACATAACCTATTGATTCGTTTTTTAATGAGGTTGACACAGGAAAAGAACTGTCCTCATGAGTCTATTTCATTTTTTAATGAGGTTGACACAGTAAAAGAACTATCCTCATATCTACTCTCTACAATCTACCTACATAACCCACTGATTCATTTTTAGTGAGGTTGACACAGTAAAAGGAACTATCCTCATATAAGACATGTTTCATTTTTTAACGAGGTTGACACAGTAAAATGAATTATCCTCATGACTCACTGATTCATTTTTTAATTAGGTTGACACAGTAAAAGGAACTCTCCTCTAGGAACCCGTTTCATTTTTTAACGAGGTTGGCACAGGAAAAGGAAATATCCTTGCATCTGGCCTTGTCATGGCTTCCAAATAGAAGAAATACATGTCAAGGAACACTCCTTGATCATGGCTTCCAAAAGGTCTTCATCAGATGGAAAAACAATTCTCTGGAAGGAACACATGTCAAGGGATTCAAAATGGATAGGAACATCGCGTTCAAATAATCCCATAGAGTTTTCCATGTCAATTACTGGATCTAAGTCAAAGGAAGTCGAGCAAATAGTGAGAGGCTCGCTTGCATTGGTAACTAAAAACATGGGACTGATTGCCACATAATTGACCCGTGGTGGGGTAGATACCACTTTAGTAGAAGGAACTTTTAGGGGTGTCTGATTAGTGGTATTCGAATCAAGACTAGGGAATGAAAGTTGGTCAACAGTCACAATGTTTCCATTGTGAGGGAAAGACATCACGCGAAAGAGTGTTGATACGATAGCTTTCATTGCATAGACATCGTCTCGCCCAAGGAGTAAATTGAAATCCAAAGGCCCTCTAACTACCATAAGATCAATACAAACAGTTTTACCTTCCAAAGTAATATAGAACTTCGAAAGGATCCTTAAAGGTTCACTAATGTTTCTGTTAAAAGCTTTCAGATTCTGCATAACAGGCACAAGATGAGGGGAACCCAAAGCTTTCCAAGCAATTGAGGATAAAATACTAACAGAAGCACCTTCATCTACATGTGTGCGGCATATATTTTACGACAAGCCTGCACAATGATTTGGAAAGGGATGGAAGTAGGAAGATGAGGTTTTGTCAGTCTATTCCAATCAAAGGAAAAGACCTCTGTACTTGGAGGGGGTTTTATAGAAACAGGTAAAATGCCCTTTGGCGTAGAAGAATCTGATGTAACAAGAAGAAATTGAGCAGTATGAATTTCACTCTCTACAGGGAGAATGGGATAGATCGAATGTGAAATTGAGTCGAACACTTGATCAACTAATCGATCATCAACATGAGTGATATGAGTTTCACTCTTCAATGGAAGAGTGGGATTGATTGTACTTGGAATTAGATCAATCACTCCGTCAGTTGACGGTAGGTTGGGAGAAATTTTACGATAACCAGTTGGAAGTTTTTGCTATGGAACAGTAAGGTTTTCCAACAATTTTGAGGTTTCATCCATGTGAGGGCAAATATGAGTTTGATGACTCCCTTTGCATAACCTACAAGGAAACCTAACTTTACCCTTTTTCCCAGGAACCTGAATATCACTGGTTGATGGATCAACAGAAAGTTGATGAGATTTTTCTAACCATACTTCCAAGACCTTTGGAAGACTAGGACAATTGATAAGGAAGTGGTCACCCTTATAAAGCTTGAAAAGGAATTTAGGTTTACGATGCATGTTGGAGGTTTCCTCATCATTACTAACACTTACAGCCATGGTTGGTTGGTTGAATTCTTTATTATCTTGCTTCTTCTTCTTCTTCTTCCCTTTCTTCTTCTTCTTAGTCACCTAGTTACTAGCGTCAAGGCTTTTACCAAGCGAAAAGGAAGAAAGGGAGGAAGACATATTGGGCGAAGAAGGTAAAGGATCAAAAAAAGGTTGGTGATGTTGAGATGGTGAACTCTGTTGAGGTGAAGCATCTGGTTGAGGTGGAACAATTGGAGTATTCGGGGCCAACGAAGTTGAAAATAACCATACTGGTAAACCTATTGTAAATCCAGGTAATGACAATGTAGCCATATAAGGAGGACCAACATTTCCAAAGCAAGGAAAAGTACTAGGATTCTCATTAAGAGGGGTTCCTTGGTTCGTACATTCTGGAGCAGTTTCCATTATATTCAACTTCAGTGAATTTTATTAACAATTTTAAAACTAAAATTAAAAATTCACAATTCACACCTATGGTTTCTAAAAGTAAAAAAAAACAAATCAACATGCGCTATCAAATCTAGGAGTCAAACCACACACAAACAGTAGATTCCCGCACTAAAAACACTAGTTGGTGATGAAATCCAACATCGTAGAATTTTAATGTAGAAATGGCGGTTGGAATAGTTACCTCGACAACTTGTTTAATGAAACAGACCGGTGCAATTTTCTCCACTATACCATCTTGAGTGAAGATAACCCTCCAGAGAGTCCAAGTGAGTCTAGCCGACGTCTATTCCAGGTACAGTGGGATCTCCCCTCCACCATCACCTTGGGAAAGAATCCTATAGATTATGGCCACTAAGGTTACCAACAGAAAAAAATATACCTAGGGGAACAGTCTACGATCCGACACACACGCAAGGGCAGAGTAACAAAGCTCAATCCCCTTGAAGGCTTCTTGACAAAATCCAAGGTTTATCGACAAGTGACCCCAGGCTCCTTGACAATGGTCTATCCGAGGTTTACCATTGTTAATATGTGTATATCTGTTATCGTTCCCAATGAGGAAGGATTGATTACCTCACTGGTTCAGATATGATCTCGTGCTTGACTCCTTTAAGAGGAGCTTCCCAGAGCATATATGCTACTATTGGAATTTTCCTACCACAAGATCGACTACTTGTTTGTTTTACTGTCTTGTATATTTAACTAAAACCTATTCCAAGACACTAGCCTAAGCTATGTTGGTGGAAAGAGCCCTAAAAATGTAAAAATTACTAAATGAATTTTATTAAGCACTGTGTTATTTAGGTTGTTATTACTCAAAGGGTAAATGGATATGAAACCAATGGTGTTATGACCCGACCCAAAACTGAATGCAATCGAATATGATAATGTAATATTTTCAATTCAATGAATCCTAACTAAAGTAAGGAGAGAGTTTCCATTCACTTCCAACAATGCAAAGATTGATAAATAAGAGAAAATATAACAAATTCTCTAATGCACTAATTTCATCAAGAAAAACTAATACTAATCAATTCCATTTTTTTATTTTTGTGTTTTTAAAACAAGCATAAAAACATGTAAATTCAAATTAAATAAACTGATCTAAATCTACAATTAATTTTTTTAGAATATAAACTATGCAATTGTAATCTATGCACAATTCACTTTGAAAAGTATGCAAATGTAATCTATGCACATTTTTCATTCATATTCTGAAAATGAGAATTCTAATATGTAAATGTGATCTATGAAAGAGAATTTGCAAACACAAGATGATTCTAATTTAATCTAAGAACCAATCAAGTGTAAGTAAATAAAATTGGGTGAGAGTTCAAAAGATCAAAAAATAAAAATCCTCAAAGGCGATTAACACTCAGACACAATTTAGCCCCCCCTCCCTAGCGAATGAGGGGGAATTTTTTTTGCAAAAACAAAGGAAAAAAGATGCAAAATTGTTAAGAGACTGAGGCAAACCTCGAATTAATGACCAAAGGAAATCAAATTAAGAATTTCTCCAAAAAAGAAACTCAAAACACCCAATTAACTTAACGGAGACTGATGAGATTGTAAGAGTGCTGAAAGAAATTCACACAAGGCTTTCTGACAGAAAATACAAGTCTGGGTATACACTGAGAATCTAACAATCTGATCCATAAAAGAGAATTTTAAAGTTTTCTAAAAATTTTCACAGGGTCCGCAGGTTTCAGTGTACACAGGTGCAGTCCCGCACTGTTTATACAAGAAAAGAGAGAAGATGTCCGCACTGTTTCTAAAAGAAAAGTGTGGATACCAAAAAACTAAAAGAAAAATAAAAAGCTCTAAAACATTTCTCAAGGATTCTATAGGGATAAACTACCCAAGCCAGTATAAACCAATCAAAATTAGAAAAAATAAATTCACAAGTCAAAAATAAAAGAAATCGAATTTCAAAATCCATTCCCCAGTAGAGTCACCATTTTATTGGACGGATAAGTCATTCTTGCGGACAAGACAAACCTCCCAAGTGTCCTACAGACAACTAGCAACAAACGGGAAAATAAAAACTATTTTCTCCAGATATTCTTTGACATGGAATTAATTATAACAGGGTTTTAGAAACCTACTTGTAGTCCAGCGCTGATCTTCTTTCCTGTGGCTTGAAGAAAGTCATCATCAAGGATCTGCAATCACAAACACAAGAAAAGATCAAAAGCACATGTATAATAAATCAATTTATGAATAAAACATCTATCAAGATGATCAAGGAATTCAAGAAATGAGATAATTAATTAAATAACCCTTTGAGAAAAAAATATTCATTCGTATTAACTTAAATAAAGAAGAGCCTTACAACCGTGTCCGCCTTGATGTCATACAGGCCTTCCTGGGGTCCGGAACAGGCGTTTCCTTTACTCTGACAAGCCTTGCACTTTCTCAGCTAAAAGCACATGGGTGTGTAATCATTCCCATATAATAATTAGCTATGAGAGTATGAGTCTTTACAGCATTTCTCCTAAAAAATTCTCCAGGTCTAACTCACTAACTCCCCAAAAAGTCCTCTTTTGAGGCTGCACTATGGCTTCAATTTATAGGAAGAGAGAAGAGGTTGCAGCTCCACATAAGAAGGGATATAATGCTCTTTTGAAGGGATTGGGCTCAATAAGTCAAGGGGTAGGCTCCCATAATGGAGGAATGAACATACATGATAGGAGTGAACCTTCGACCAGATAACTGCTTATAGAAGCTTCCAGATTTGACTGTTGGGCTTCTAAATGTTATTTTCTGCCTTTGTTTTACCTTTTACAAGGGCCCGCACCTTTAATGAATAAAAAGTGCATTTATCTCTGCATGATTTAGATCAAAAAAGTGTGGCACCGCAGGCAATGTTAAGAGAAAGTGCGGTACAATTATTTTTAAGACTTTTATGAGATTTTCTCTTAATTTCAAGGATTGACTTTAGGAACTTTGATGTTGTAGACTTCTAAGGGAGTAATATATGAGTAATTATGGACCCATATAGACACTAAAACGTCATGGTGACAAATTTCAGTGTAAAAAATACCCCAAAAATGACTATTCAATATCTGAGTTTGGTTTCCAACTGATCTAGGCTTGACCTCCCATCTTGGTGGCCATGGACTTGTTTAATCTCAAAAGTGACAAAAAAACTTTCATAAGTTATCCAACGCCTCTAAAAGCTATGCCATTGTGTTCAAAGCATCAAATAAATCTAAAAATGACTATTCATTCACTCCATTTTGCCTTTAGTTGATTTAGGCATGGCCTTCCCTCCTAGTGGTCTTAGGCTTCAAAATTATTCAAGTGACCAAAAAAACCTATATATTTTCTCCTTTGCCTCTGAAATGTGTTCCAATGGATTCATAGCATGCTAATATGCTAGGAATGACTCTTCATGAGCCAAAATTGGTCAAACATTTCTCAAGATAGACCTCATTAAATTTTTCCTAGTAAACTATGTAGAAATTTTGAATAACTGCTATATTATTCACTGAGATTATCCTGATCACACACTATTTGAGCTTCATGCATAATAAATAATCTCTTCTACCATTGATAATTAATTGCGGAAATATAAACAATCGCATGCGCACATTAAAACCATAAACAATCACACATATAAACACATTATTTATGGGAAAGCTTAAAGTTGAAAAACCCCAACTATCTGTATATTATATAATAGAGATCATGTAAAAATAATTGTACAAAGCTTCTCACAAGCTCTCAGTACAATCTCTAATTGCTACACACTACACAAGCTCAGATCTAGCAAAACACATGCTCCAATCTTCTCCACCTGTTACCCTGCCTCTACTGTGCAATCCCTAATGAATATTGGCACTGACTGAGTTCAAATCCACCTGGTATGCACTGCGCAATCCTCATTGGCATCTCCATAAATGTGTGGTGCAAACTCATGCACCAATATAGTCACAACTAATAGTCACACTTGCTCTTTCACCTACCTCTCCACTGGTCTCCACTGAAACTGTCCATGCACTGAAGTTAACTGATGTATTCTTTAGTTGATTTATGATTTAATAATTAGTGAATTAATTAATAAATAATTCACACCACTCTCACTAGTGTATCAGTCAGTTAGACTAGATACAACTAGCTCAACTATGTTTAACTAAGTTAAACTGAATACAACTCCACTAACTTCCTCAATCAACTCCACCAAACTCTGCCACATGAGTTCTAACTGAAGTCTCCATGCAATAGCTCCATTTTACCCTCAGGAATAGCGTAATTCCTTCTGTCAGCTGTTGTGCCACATTTGTGCACTTAACTGAAGTGCTCCAAGAGGATAAGATAATGTTTAGAGTCCAAATATTATTAAGAGCTAATAATATTCGACATATCTATTTTTAGACTGGCAATCTAAAAATAGATTCCGCCCAGTATGTCTAAAAATAGAAGTCCATCTATTTTTTCCGACTTGACTAACCATCCACAAATAGCATCCTGCAACTCATAGAACATGATCCATATGTCTAAAAATAGACATAGTCTAAAAATAGACTTTGTGCCAAAAATAGCCTACGAGCCCACTTAGTGAAGGCGACTTCTTTCCACTAAGCTCATCATCTTGTTGCATTCTCAACACTCCCTCTCAACAAGATATGGATTATATGCAACCCCTATCTTGCCTCTGTGGTATTCGAATTTTCTCCTGGTGAGCGCCTTCGTCAAGATATCAGCATCCTGATTCTCCGTAGGAATGTATGAAAGTAACATGACCTTCCGCTGCACACAATCTCTGATATGATGATACCAGATGTCAATGTGTTTAGATCTATCATGAAATACTGGATTAACCGAGAGCTTGATGCAACTCTGATTATCACAATAAATCACAGTAGGATCCAAGTGTGAACCGAACAACCCGACCAGGATCTTCCTCATCCATATAGCCTCGCATGCAGCCAAACTTGCTGCCATATACTCAGGCTCTTCTGAACTGAGTGCCACAAATCTCTGCTTCCTGCTGTACCAAGAAACTGTTGTCGACCCAATAATGAAAATCCCTCCAAATGTGCTCTTTCTGTCCGTTGGGCTCCCTGCCAATCTGCATCTGTGAAGCCACACAACTTCACCTCATTCGAATGTCTTTACCATAATCCATATCCCAATGTGCCTCTGAGATATCTCAATGCATGCTTCCCCGCCTTCCAAAAGAGCTTGGTTGGCTTAACCATAGCTTGTGAAAGTTGGTTAACAGCATAGCATATGTCGGGTCGTGTATTGACCAGATACATAAGCGACCCCACCAACTGTCGATAAACAGTGGCATCCACTACCTCTGCTAAAGTAGCATCCTCCTTCATCCATCCACCAGGAAGAGGAGTATCAACAGGCTTGCAGCCATGCATTTTTAACTTCTCCAGTATCTCCCGGGCATACTTACCCTAAGAAACAAACAGTCCATCACTGCGCTGCCAAATTTCCAATCCCAAGAAATAATGAAGGAGGCCCAAGTCCTTCATCTCAAACTCTTTTGCAAGATCATCCTTGCAAGAGAGTATCAAAAAATCATCACCTGTCAAAATCAAATCATCTACATAAAGTACAATGATCAGCAACTTACCCTCCACCACAATCTGGTATAGGTTAGGATCCGCCTCACTCTTGGAGAATCCAAGTCCGGTGAAATAACTGTCTATCCGTGTGTACCAAGCACGAGGTGCTCGTTTCAACCCATACAACGCTCTCTTGAGCCTGCACACATGCGACTCACTGATGAAGATCTCGAAACCTTCGGCTGCCCTATTTACACCTCCTCCTCAATCACCCCATTGAGGAACGCAGTCTTCACATCCATATGATGAATGTGCCACCCCATCTGTGTTGAGAGAGCAAGAATCATCCATATGGAAGAATACCTTACAACAGGTGCAAAGGTCTCCTCATAATCGATCCCCTCAATCTGTGAAAAGCCTCGGGCAAAAAATCTTTCCTTGTACTTCTCCACACTCCCGTCAGCTGCCTGCTTCACTTTGTAGATCCATCTCGAACCCACCACTGATTTCGCTTCTGGCGACAATCTCCCATGCACTGTTTCTGACAATCGAATCATACTCTTCCACCATGGCATCTACCCATGCAAGATCCTCCACAGCTTCCTCGAAATAGGATGGCTCTGTCACGATACACTTTCTCACAAGAGCCATGTATCCAGTATACCAGTCAGGTGACTGTCTCTGTCTGCGCTGTGCTGTAGGTGCTCCTACAACCTTTTCTACATCTTGAGCCAGTCGCTCAGCTTCCGTAGTGCACTTTCGCCCTCTGATGGTTGGCACTGCCTGAGTGGTGTCTTCCACTCCATGAACCTCCTCTTGTGGCTGATCCACATCCTAAGGCTCATCCTTAGGAACTAATAGCTCCTCATCTGCATGCAAGTGTGGCTCCCTCTCAAGCGAACACTTCATGGCTTTCTCCTCCTGAAATTTGATATCGCGTCGCACAACAGTCTTGCGATTGTCTGGAAAATACACACGATAGTTGGGGGGAGTATCAGTGTACTCAAAGCCATCAACCTCTGCGTCTGGCCTGTTTTCTTCTTGGCATCCGTCACATGAATGTAAACAGGTGAACCAAAAATCCTCAAATGGGAAATATCAAAGTCTCTTGCCAGAAAACGCCTCCTCCGATGTACTCATGCCAAGTATCTTGTGAGGACAACGGTTCTGCACATATACTGCAGTATTGCATGCCTCCGCCCACAAGTGAAGGGGTAGGCCCTGATCATGTAACATCGCCCATGCAGCACTCACGATCGTTCTGTTCTTCCGTTCAGCAACCCCGTTCTGTTGTGGGTTATGAGGTGCTATGAGCTCTCTTCGAATTCCTTCTGCTCTAAAAAAGTCCTTGAATTCGCCAGATATGAATTCACCACCATTGACGCTCCTAAGAGCCTTCACCTTCTTCCCCGATTCTTTCTCAACCAGTGCCTTGAACTCACAGAACTTTGAGTATGTCTCGCTCTTCCTCTGCATGAAGAAGATCCAGCACTTATGAGAAAAATCATCAACAAAGATCACATAATACCTGTGCTTTTCTGTCGAAGCTACTGAGAAAGGTCCACACACGTCTGTGTGAATTCTCTCAAGGATCATCGTGGCGCAACTATCCTTCTCTTGAAAGGTGGCTTTCACAAATTTTCTCAAGGTACATCCCTTGCACTGATCTGACTGCGCAAGAGTACCCTTAGGAAACCTAGTATAAATCTGCTGCAGTATCTTCAAAGCTCCATGGTGAAGGTGGCCCAATCTCCGGTGCCACAACTCGCCATCATCCCAGCTCACCACTCCTTCTGACTTGCCTACCATTGTTGTGCAGCCATCTACCTGCAATTGATAAAGGTTCTTAACTCGAACCCCTATCCTCCAGGTCTCACCAGTTGCCTTACTGCGTAGGAAAGCCTTTCCCTCGCTAAAGACAACATCATATCCCTTGTCTTCTAACATCGCCACAAAGATAAGATTCTTCTTCAATCTTGGAACATGCATCACTTACTTCAATATGAAGGGTTTACCAGACTCCCTCTCAAAGGAAATGGTAACGATACCGGTCGCACTGTATCTACCATCATCTCCCATCTCGATGTGCACTCCAATATATTTCTCATCCAGATCAGTAAACAAATCTTGATCTCCTGTCATGTGAAAAGATGCACCATTGTCAACAAACCACATTGATCCCGTCATACTTGAAACCAAGCATGCGATTAGCAAAAAATCCAGCTCAAACTGTGAGGCTAAGGCCTCTCCAGCTGCAGATCTAGCAGCCTGCTTATTTTTCTTCTTCTGTGAACAATTTGTGGCATAATATCCGTGTTGGTGACAGTGAAAGCACTTCACCTTGGACATGTCCTGCTTCTTGCCTTTCGCACCGAAATGAGAAGCTTTCTTGCTCTTCCCCTTATTTTCTTTGGCATCCAAAGCACAATTCTCTTCAACATAGTTCTTTGATGAAGATCCATCCCTGGTACTTCGCCTTATCTCCTCTTGCACAAGATCCGACCAAAGTCGCTCCCATCCTGGCAATTTCTCCCGACCATTGACAAAGTCCTGATAGGAATTCCAACTCTTCAGAAGCCCAAGGAGAGCCAAGCTCACCAAGTCCTCGTCATCTACAGTCACCCCCACACTTCCCAGCTCATCCCTGCATTGGGTGAGCTTCGTGAGGTACTTGGGCATACTTTCGACTTTCTCCATATTTATGTTTCTGAGTTTATCCTTGAGCGCCAACTTCCTCTGATCGCTCTTGATTTGAAATAAATCTATCAAAGCTTTCCACATCAAGAATGGATGAGCCTTACCATGAAGGCTGGATACTATGTGATCCTTCACGCCCTCCAACATAATCCTTCGACACTTTGTTGTCTTCTTTTGCCATGCATCAAGTACGGCAGCATCACTAGAAGTAGGCTTTGGAATTTCTACATCTATGAACTCCTTCAACCCATTGTCATCCAGCACCGCCTCCATCCTATCCATCCATGCAATATAATTCGAGCTGCCTTCAAGGGCATACTCCAATCGCAATCTGTTGAAAGACATCTCAACTTTGACACCAAGAAAACACTGCTACAAATTCGAATTCCACCAGCACAAAACTCAACCGCTTCAATGTCTTGCAATTGCTCCAATGATCAATATAGCTCTTGTTGGAAATGTTGGCATTGATGGCAAAGGTAAAGACAAGAATCAGCACCTAAACTAACTATAAGGCAAAAGAGACAAAGAGGTAGCAAAGGCAGCAGAAGAAACAGAGGAATTGAAGCAGAAGCAACAGAGGAATTAGAGACAGAGCAATAGAGTTGAAAGGGCATGAAGGAGTGTAATATAGAGGTTTATTTATGAATTATGGGTTTAATACAGTTTGCAGATGAATTATTGAGAAATTATTCGTTAATTGAGTTTGTATGGCATAGACTTTGATTGAAGACTAAAACCCTGTGGTAAAGACTTAATATGCTTGGGGATGAGTTGGAGCATTGCTTAAATGGCAAAGGAGCACCTAAAACTACAACAAAGCAGCAGTGAGGTAGCAGAGACATGCAGTGTATTGAAGTAGAATCAAGCAGTGAATGCATTTGGAACCTAAGAATATTGAACGCAGACTCTTGACTCAGAAGTCACAACAAGTCCAACCTGAAGATTGTGAATAATCAATATCGATTGTGAATAATCGATATGAATCAGAGCAGCACTAGGAAGAAGAGAAATATGGTTCAAATGATGAATTGAACACTTACAGCGAAATTTGTAATCGTTGAGACAGGATAACTTTGACTAAGAATCAACGCTGCTTGCATAAGGGTAAAGATAAATGAAATGCGTAGACGTGCGTTGGAGCATCGTCTAATTGCAAGGAAGCCGGAAACCAGGATTACATAGGGGTTCCACTACGGTTACAGTGATGGGGTTGACTTTCATTCCACAAGATTGGAATAGAATCGATGATTGCACTCTTGAATGGTCACACCAATGCAAGTAGGAAGAAGGGAAGTTGAAACGATACAGAGGAAGGGCTTCAGTTGAATATGGAGGTTTTAGAACAGAGGCACAAAAGAAATACAAGTGGGCAGAGTTAATTCGGAATGGTGTATGAAGAGGCGGAACCACGAAACAAGAACAAACAGTCAAGAGTGAGCGGAACCTGGAGTGTCAAAGAAGCGGAACCATGACCTGATGAACAGTGACGGCGGTTTATGGTTTTCATCGCACTGCCTTTCGGTGATAAGCGGTATTTCTTGGTTGGGGAACGATTCCATAGAAACATTGACACGTAGCAAAGGAGGACCCACGAAAACCGTTATCAAAGTGCGCCATCGCACGTTAACGTTCGACCAAAGAAGCCGAGCGATATTGTTGAACGTCGTTGATCTGGGAAGGGGTCATCGGACGGTGGTCACTTGCTATAGATGTGCGAAGGTTACCAAGGTATGGCGTGCCATCACTCATTATTGTCTGTGCGAGTTGCCCGAGCGATATCCGTCGGATCATCAGAAGCCATGCGATGTGATGTCCGCCATCGGATGTGGTAGGTCGTTAGCGCTGGGACCCACGCATATATACACTTGTTGATTGTTGGTGCCAAACTAAGGTTTGTGGGTTTAATGAGAGGTCGTGACTATATAGGGATATATCATTATATGCGCGTAGGGTGACTTCGTTTAATATGTGCACCTGCCGAGGATTATATGACAAGGTTAATCATATTTATTTGGCGGTCAATCCTTACGGATGTTGGGTTATTTGTATGAACGAATTTCATATATTATAGAAATTGAGATATTACAGTGCGCATGTAAAGAGATGGTATTATTATGGTTTGAACCATAGAATAGAGATGACACCTCCGCCAGTAGAATTATGTGAAGATGGACTATTGGGTTGTAGTTATGGAGGAATGTGGAATTAAGATCTCAATTCTCTGAATTGAGATATTAAAATAAACCAGAATTGTTTGTTTAAAATTGCTAGCGTAGAATAAGGGAATACTGAAAGATTGCCAGACTTGAGGACTCTGGAAAAGAAACTTGGATACACTTTACACACAGATTGAGGTTTAAAGCAAGGAAAACCAGGACTGTGGGTTATCCCCGCTATCAAGTACAGAATGAATAGTTGAAATTAAGTACAGTGAACAGATTAATAAACACAGAAGTGAACCAAGATATACAGAACAGTCACTCAACAGCAGCAGAAAAGACAAATTTAGTCAAGCCAAAATCCAGAAAAGAAGTTAAGTGAAATTGAAGTGCGTAACTGAAAATGTGAATGTAAATGTTGTAATTAAATTTTTTATTGTTTGTGATGCATTGGAAAGTATCCTAAGGAAAAGAAAAATCCCACTGTAGCATGGAAATTTGTACATATCATTATAATTTTAAATTGATTTGGATAAAGGAATGAGAAGACAGAAGCCAAAGAGTCATGACTGTTCACTCAAAATTCCTTGTGAAATACAAACAGTCATGTGAGGAACTCTATAAATAATATCAACTGGATATGCATAAAAGGGGGTTAGAGAGAGTGAGTGAAGAGAATGCAGTACGGCAAAGAAGAAAGAGGAGCTGAGCAAAGAAGAAGGAGGAGCTTAGCAGAGAAGAAGGAGAAGCTAATAGAGAATCTGAGAATATGCAAAGATGATACAGGGCAGATATGAGAATAGATGAACAACAGAGCATATGGAACATAACAGAGCTGGTATCCAAGGTAAATCAGCAAGTGTTTCCCTTTTGAAAGAGTAAGGAAGTTGGAGCTTCCCTATCAATTTGTATCTTGATAGATGTCAGTTGTAGCTGACTAAGGTTGGAGCCTCCTGTAGGTTGGTGCCTGTAGAAAATAGATGGGAGTTGGTGCTTCCACATCAAGTTGTAGCTTGATAAAATGTCAGTTGTAGCTGACTGAGGTTGGAGCCTCCTGTAGGTTGGTGCCTGCAGAAATTAATGGGAGTTGGAGCTTCCTTGCAAGTTGTAGCTTGCAGAATTGAGGTTGGAGCCTCCTGTAGGTTGGTGCCTGCAGAAAAACAGTGGTGAGAGGGAGTTGGAGCTTGCCTTTGCATCACAACAATAATAAGATGTGGTTTTCTCCCTTTATGGGTTTCCAATTATATCTGGTGTCTCTGTGCATGATGTTTATGTGTTGATCTAGTTTATATCATCTGCTTAATACTTGCTACTCTCATATTAAGTCTACTGTTACATTATATTAATGCTTGTTGCTCACATTTTAAGATTACTCACAAGTTAAGTTAAACACGAAATGAAGGTGTAAACAAGTGTTAATGGAAAATTTTTAAAAGTCCATGAATGTGTTAAACTGATTCACCTCCCCCTCTCAGTTTAACTAAGGGTTCAACAATTGGTATCAGAGCTGGTTCCTTTGGTGTAAGCTTAATAGCTTGAAGGAGATCTGGTTGAGTCATGGACTATCAAAATGTACATGTGCTAAATATAACAAACTTTCCTGAATGGAGAGATAAGGTTAAAACAGGTTTAATGGCTGATGAACCTGAGGTATGGAAGCTTGTATGTGATGGTTACTACAAAGACTCACCCATAGTGAAAGAACAACAGAGGAATGCCAAGGAAAAATATGTGATATATAACAATATTCATAACAAGGATCTTGAGTTAATAATGGATTTAACTTCAGCCAAAGAAATCTGGGACAGACTGCATTTCATGCATGGAGTAGACACTGAGGATTGCATTGTCAAGAAGGAGAATAAAATTCATGTCAAAAGGAAAATGTTCAAACACATGAGGTACCTGCTAGTGTGAATGGTAGTAAGAGCCATGAAGAAATTGCAACTGAAGAAAAAGCCAAACTTGAGACAGATCTGACTAAAATAGAAATATTGAAGAATAAAAACAAAGACCTTAAGAGATTGGTACAAATATGTGATGAGATAGAATATGAAGATAGAAAAGAAATTATTGGCCTGAAGACACAACTTGAAGAAGCAAAGAAAGTAGAAGACACTCTGCTGCAACAAATGAGAGAGAAAAGTTTTGAATGTAAAAAAATGGAAGAAGAAGTAGTGAGCCTAAGAAAGAACTTAGAAAAAGCCCAAAGAGAACTATTAATCAATACACCTCTAATGAAAAGCACTGGACAATTGGACAAGATGCTAAATGCTCAAAGATCTCCTCTCATAAAGGCAGGCTTAGGATGTGTAGGAGAAACTAGTAAGTCCCAGATAGAAGATAATAAGAAAATCATTTTTGTAAAAGCTGTAAAGAACAGTGAAATAGCTCAGAAAATTCCTACAAAAGCAGAAGCCAGCAAGAACATGAGTTGCAGAGAAACAAATAGAATCAAGAAGAAACTTGAAAGAACAGAAAATGAGAGGATGAAACAATCAACTGCTAAAGGCTCATATGCTCCTAAGGATGAATTGAACAAATTCGGAAGATGTCAAAGGAGGTTCCTCCCTCCTATGAAAAATAGCACATGTTTCTCTTGTCATAAACCAGGACATAATGCAGCATATTGTAAGACAAATCCAATCTAGTCCAACCAGCAAAGGATGCAGCAAAAGAGAAGAACCCCTCAAGCAAGCAAATGGAAAGGACAATATTTCACCAGGTACACAAATCATTTCCATGGCTACTGTTATGCATGCAATAATTTTGGACATAAAATTCTTGATTGTAAAATGTACTCAAGAAGGGGAACAAAGTATTATACATCAACTAAAATGTACTATGCTAAAATAAGATGTTATGTATGCCTCAAACTTGGTCACAAAGCAAAATATTGTAATCTACCATATACATTAAAGAACTCTAGACAGATGATGGGATTAAAGAAAATCAAACAAAACTATGAATTTAAAAGAAGTGCAGACATTATGAAGAACCCCAATAAAGTATGGAAGGAAAAGAGAAAGGGGGAGCCTATTATCTCAATAACATAACGAATCCTCCATAGTCACAGGAGGAGCTGCTCTAGGAAGCAAAGAAAAAATCCATCCAGTGATAAATATGAAGCAACATCCCAGGGGGAGAGCAGTTAATATATAGACCTCATGAAAATAGTCTAAGAAGAGCTCCATGTAATGAGAACAGCTTTGAGATCAGGAAGAAAAAGGAAATTCCTCTAAAAGAGAACTATAGAGAAAGAAGATCATCTGAAGTATTAAGTAGCTGACAGATTAATGGAAGAAGAGAAGAGATCAAGAAGCCATGATGATAGAGGAAACCTTAGCAATGAACATATAAGCTAAGAAGACTTTAGCACATTAAAGTGATGATCACACTATGCCCTATACTGCTAGAATTAACAATGTATCACATTAAGAAGGATGAGTAAGAAAAGCACCTATCATCAGTTCATTACAGGTCCACTTGGAGAAATGCAGTTAAGTGAGTAATAAATCTTTGAGTAAACATCCCATGAAGATTCATAGAAAATAAATTGAAGATGTCTTCCTGAAAATCTTTATGTTAGAACAATTGAATTGAATATAAAGCAACAATGATTCTAGAGTAGTCCTAGAAAGGAACATGCAGTGGCTTTCTTTGGAACAGAAGGATAGAAAAAGCAGAGTGGTAAATAATGCCAAGATCAGATTCAATATATTGATGATTGTTGGTGTGAACAGTGGAAATATCAATAATAGAATTTATGAAGGATGCATCAATTATGGGTTAATGTGCAAGCTGAATTGAAATCTCTGCATGGTTTATCAAAGTAATATCAATTGGTGTTTAGGTACAAACAACATGCCTATCAACAGAATATCAAGTGTTTTCATAGAGCAGTAGTATGATACAGGTCCTTGGGATCAAAGGACTATGGAAAGAATGTATCAAGGTAAAATTCCCAGGGTTATCTGCATTCAGCATGAAAAGGTGAGTAGCAGAGCAAAAACAACATTATCTTATTTACACTTGAAGTAGTATATTGAGCACCGAAGCAATATCTTTTTCTATATATAATTTCATGCCTTCCTGAAGTTGGTACATGTATATCTTCAAGGCCTCTTTTTAAAGATCAGTTACAAAACCGTGTGAATTCTGTTTGTTGAATTTTCAATTAAACATCTTGAATATGATTTTGTGGAAGTTCATTTTGATAGAACAGTAAAAGTATCTGAAGAATAAAGGACTAGCTGTGATTACCATCTGAAGCTCAAAAGTTTTTTTTAATCATCTAAATCCTACTTCAGCACAAAGGATTTACTGGTAATCCACCTGTAAAGAGAGATTTATCATTGACATGCATACCTCCTCATGTCATAAAGAAAACTGCATGATTGATAAATAAGACTGACCAATACATTGAAGGATTTGTTTTGAAAGTACAGTGTGCAAGCAGTAAAAGTCATTTGGTCTCTTATATTGAAAGATATTTCCTAATCTCACAATAAGTTGTAAGCTCTGGTGTGATTCATTTGTTCACATAAACAACAAGAACCTCTCAATCTTTAAAAGTAATATCCTTGTCAGCATCCTAGTTCATATCATCACCAACAGGCAGGAAAGGTGTACCATAGCAGTAAAAGATATATTGGCATCATTATCATAATTGAATAGGTTTGGTACTGAAGATGAGAATTGCAGGAGAAGACATATTCCATCTACAATATTCTTCAACAGAAATATATTAGCTCACTACATTAGACAGAGACAAAAGTATATTTGAAGCCTTCTCAGCATTTTAGTTTTTTATCCAATCATATATCTTTGATTAGATAAAGCTGGTACAATGTGTTCTATGAAGTGTCATTATCTTCACTTTTAAATCTATACAAGTGAAAGAAGTCTATGCGTTTGAATTGTATCAATTTATAGTGTATATTCAAGTTTGATAATCCTCAAAGTGTTCCCTCAACAAGTCTTGTACATTAGTCTGGAGCAGCATGGTACAAAGTCAACAGAAGAGGGCCTAAACATAACTCAGAGAGAGGAAATGCAGAAAGCAAACTAGGAAATGAGCAACCCTTTTCCATTGATGTCAAAGGGGGAGGAAAAGAAAAAGGGGCTTCTAAAAGGAAGGTATTAATGTGTTTCCATCAATGCCAAAGGGGGATACTGTTGGATATGTTGGCATTGATGGCAAAGGTAAAGACAAGAAGCAATACCTAAGATAACCATAAGGAAAAAGAGACAGAGAGGTAGCAAAGGTAGCAAAAGAAACAGAGGAATTGAAGCAGAAGCAACAGAGGAATTAGAGACAGAGCAGTAGAGTTGAAAGGGCCTGAAGGAGTGTAATACAGAGGTTAATTTATGAATCAGGGGTTTAATACAGTTTGCAAATGAATTATTGAGCAATTATTCATTAATTGAGTTTGTATGGCATAGAATTTGATTGAAGACTAAAACCCTGTGGTAAAGACTTAATATGCTTGGGGATGAGTTGGAGCATTGCTTAAATGGCAAAGGAGCACTTGAAACAGCAACAAAGTAGCAGTGAGGTAGCAGAGACATGCAGTGTATTGAAGCAGAATCAAGCAGTGAATGCATTTGGAACCTAAGAATATTGAATGCAGACTCTTGACTCAGAAGTCACAACAAGTCCAACCTGAAGATTGTGAATAATCGATATCGATTGTGAATAACCGATATGAATCAGAGCAGCACTAGGAAGAAGAGCAATATGGTTCGAATGATGAATTGAACACTTACAGCGAAATTTGTAATCGTTGAGACAGGGTAACTTTGACTAATAATCAACGTTGCTTACATAAGGGTAAAGATAAATGAAATGCATAGAGGTGCGTCGGAGCATCGTCTAATTGCAAGGAAGCCGAAAACCAGGATTACATAGGGGTTCCACTATGGTTACAGTGATGGGGTTGACTTTCATTCCACGAGATTGGAATAGAATCGATGATTGCACTCTTGAATGGTCACACCGATGCAAGTATGAAGAAGGGAAGTCGAGACGATACAGAGGAAGGGTTTCAGTCGAAGATGGAGGTTGTATAACAGAGGCGAAGAATAAATACAAGTGGGCAGAGTTAAGTCGGAATGGTGTATGAAGAGGCGGAACCACGAAACAAGAATGAACAGTCAAGAGTGAGAGGAACCTGGAGTGTCGAAGAAGCGGAACCATGACCTGATGAACAGTGACGGCAGTTTATGGTTTTCATCGCATTGCCTTTCAGTGATAAGTGGTATTTCCTGGTTGGGGAGCGATTCCATAGAAACGTCGACACATAGCAAAGGTGGACCCACAAAAACCGCTATCAAAGCGCACCATTGCACGTTAACGTTCGACCAAAGAAGCCGAGTGATATTGTTGAATGTTGTTGATCTGGGAAGGGGTCATCGGACGGTGGTCACTTGCTATAGATGTGCGAAGGTTACCCAAGGTATGGCGTGCCATTGCGTGTTATTGTCCGTGCGATTTGCCTGAGCGATATCCGTCAGATCATCAGAAGCCGTGCGATGTGATGTTCGCCATCGGATGTGGTAGGCCGTTAGCGCTGGGACCCATGCATATATACACTTGCTGATTTTTGGTGTCGAACTAAGGTTTGCGGGTTTAATGAGAGGTCATGACTATATAGGGATATAACATTATATGCGGGTAGGGTGACTTCGTTTAATATGTGCACCTGCCGAGGATTATATGACAAGGTTAATCGTATTTATTTGGCGGTCAATCCTTACGGATGTTGGGTTATTTGTATGAACGAATTGCATATATTATAGAAATTGAGATATTACAGTGTGCATGTAAAGAGATGGTATTATTACGGTTTGAACAATAGAATAGAGATGACACCTCCGCCAGAAGAATCATGTGAAGATGGACTATTGGGTTGTAGTTATGGAGGAATGTGGAATTAAGATCTCAATTATCTGAATTGAGATATTAAAATAAACCAAAATTGTTTGTTTAAAATTGCTAGCGTAGAATAAGGGAATGCTAAGAGATTGCCAGACTTGAGGACACTGGAAAAGAAACTTGGATACACTTTACACACAGATTGAGGTTTAAAGCAAGGAAAACCGGGACTGTGGGTTATCCCCGCTATCAAGTAAAGAATGAATAGTTGAAATTAAGTACAGTGAACAGATGAATAGACACAGAAGTGAACCAAGATATACAGAAAAGTCACTCAACAGTAGCAGAAAAGAAAAATCCAGTCAAGCCAAAATCCAGAAAAGAAGCTGAGTGAAATTGAAGTGTGTAACCGAAAATGTGAATGTAAATGTTGTAATTAAATTTTTTATTGTTTGTGATGCATTGGCAAGTATCCTAAGGAAAATAAAAATCCCACTGTAGCATGGAAATTTGTACATATTATTATAATTTTAAAATGAGTTGGATAAAGAAATGAGAAGACAGAAGCCAAAGAGTCATGACTACTCACTCAAAATTCCTTGTGAAATACAAACAGTCATGTGAGGAACTCTATAAATAATATCAACTGGATATGAATAATAGGGGTTAGAGAGAGTGAGTGAATAGAATGCAAAAATGAAGCAGTGAGGTAGAGAAGAAAGAGGAGCTGAGCAGAGAAGAAGGAGGAGATGAGTAGAGAAGAAGGAGAAGCTGATAGAGAATCTGAGAAGATGTAGAGATGATACAGGGCAGATATGAGAATAGATGAACAGTAGAGCAGATGGACCAGAACAGAGCTGGTATCCAAGGTAAATCAGCAAGTGTTTCCCTTTTGAAAGAGTAAGGAAGTTTGAGCTTCCCTATCAAGTTGTAGCTTGATAGATGTCAGTTGTAGCTGACTGAGGTTGGAGCCTCCTGTCAGTTTGTGCCTGCAGAAAATAGATGGGAGTTGGTGCTTTCACATCAAGTTGTAGCTTGATAAAATGTCAGTTGTAGCTGAATAAGGTTGGAGCCTCCTGTAGGTTGGTGCCTGCAGAAAATTAATGGGAGTTGGAGCTTCCTTGCAAGTTGTAGCTTGCAGAATTGAGGTAGGAGCCTCCTGTAGGTTGGTGCCTATAGAAAATCAGTGGTGAGAGGGAGTTGGAGCTTGCCTTTGCATCACAACAATAATAAGATGTGGTTTTCTCCCTTTATGGGTTTCCACTTATATCTGGTGTCTTTGTGCATGATGTTTATGTGTTGATCTGGTTTATATCATCTGCTTAATACTTGCTACTCTCATATTAAGTCTACTGTTACATTATATTAATGCTTGATGCTCACATTCTAAGATTACTCACAAGTTAATTTAAACATGAAATGAAGGTGTAAACAAGTGTTAATGGAAAATTTTTAAAAGTCCATGAATGTGTTAAACTAATTCACCTCCCCTTCTCAGTTTAACTAAGGGTTCAACAGCTCTGATACCATGTAGAAATTTTGAATAACTGTTATATTATTCACCGATATTATCCTGATCACACAATATTTGAGCTTCATGCATAATACATAATCTCTTCTACCATTGATCATTAATTGCGAAACATAAACAATCACATGCGCACATTAAAACCATAAACAATCACACATATAAACACAGTATTTATGGGAAAGCTTAAAGCTGAAAACCCCCAACTATTTTTATATTATATAATAGAGATCATGTAACAATCATTGTACAAAGCTTCTCACAAGCTCTCAGTACAATCTCCAATTGATACACACTACACAAGCTCAGATCTAGCAAAACACATGCTCCAATCTTCTCCACCTGTTAGCCTGCCTCTACTGTGCAATCCCTGATGAATATTGGCACTGACTGAGTTCGAATCCACCTGGTATGCACTACGCAATCCTCATTGGCATCTCCATCAATGTGTGGTGCAAACTCATGCACCCGTATAGTCACAACTGATAGTCACACTTTGCTCTTTCACTACCTCTCCACCGGTCTCCAATTAAACTGCCTATGCACCAGTTAATCATATTATTTAGTTGATTTATGAGTTAATAATTAGTGAATTAATTAATAATTAATTCACAATTCACTCACTAGTATTTCGCGCTTAGACTAGATACAATTAGTCAACTATGTTTAATCGAAGTTAACCGAATACAACTCCACTAATCCTCCTCAATCAATCACCTAAACCGTCACATGAGTTCTAAACTGACTCCATGTAATAGCTCCACTTTACCCTCAGAATACATATCACTTGTTTCACTGCATACATCTCACTTAACTGAAGTGCTCCAAGAGGATAAGATACTACTTAGAGTCCAAAATGACAGATTAATAATATTCGACATATCTATTTTTAGACTGACAATCTAAAAATAGATTCCGCCCAGTATGTCTAAAAATAGAAGTCCATCTATTTTTTCTGACTTGACCAACCATCCACAAATAGCATCCTACAACTCATAGAACATGATCCATATGTCAAAAAATAGGCATAGTCTAAAAATAGACTTTGCGCCAAAAATAGCCTGCGGACCCACTTAGTGAAGGCGACTTTTTTCCACTAAGTTCATCATCTTGTTGCAATCTCAACAAACTGCCTCTAAATATGGAGAAGCTCCAGTTAGCTCCGACAATTTTGGAGGTGGCGTCGTATTTGGAGATTCCTCCAAAAATCCCGCCAATTTAACCACATTTTAATTATCCGATAAGCGTGGTTTAATTGCGGATTAATGTGTACTAAGTGCAATTAAATTAAGTGCTTAGAGTGAGGTCATGTGGCAAGGTTTCATGGGAGGATGGTTTCCTCCTCCTCGCCATCATAGATTTGGATGCCATTGAAATATAGTGTGGACGCATCACCTTTCAAGTAACATGGTCGTGGTCTATTGGTGAAGGCGCTGAGATAGGAGGGGGAGGTCATGGGATCGACCCGCCCTCCGCCCATCCTATATACATTTTGGCCAAGCAAAATATTAAAATATGCACCACCATAAATAAATTCGGATTATGGTAATGGAATTTGATATAAAAATTTCCACAATATTATATATGTGCCTCTATTAACATTGGACTTTGGTATATGGTTTAATAAACGACATCATATAGTTCAACCACCATTTAATATGAGTTGCATAAAATTTAACCCAAGGTTACAATAATAATGCCACCAAAATATTTCAGTCCTTAGGTTTATAAAAATATGCACCATATACAATTCGATTCAGAACTTTGAATAGATGCGGAATTTGGAATTGGTTATAAGGTTTGTAATATATATATATAATTAATAAACCATATAAAATATTATAGATAAATATATATGTTAATCCAACCTTAGTAAAAATAATAATTTTAATACAAAAATATTCATGAACCCAAATTCAACCTTGGAGGACATTGGGAAGATTCCACTTTCTCAAACCCAAACTGGTGAATCATATAGTAACACTTGTGACAGTCCCATTGGACAAAAATTGAAGAATATTTCCTGCATGCTGACTAGGCTTCCATGTCATCAACCTGTACATGTTTTGCAATTTATAAAAAAAAATTGCTTGTTCTCAACAGCGATCAACAGACTATAACTTTTTCATCCCCTAACCCAAATTTCGATCATCAAGAATTTGTAGGTGTAGGTAGAAGTTGTGCTTTTGGCGCCAGAAATGTTGATAGTGATGGACCTACAAACATTTAAAAGGCTCTCCTCGATATGTGGTACCAATTAGACCTCATACTGTTTCAGATAGGAGCCCCATCTGGAATACGGTTCGGTTACCATTTTCTTAAAGGTTTTCCTTGGCTCTAACTCTCAGCAAGACAGAGGAACACATATGTGCCTTTGAAAGGAAAGTGAGTTTGCCTGGTGAGTTTTTAGTTGTAGGTGTGTCGAGGTTCTTCTACCACGAAGGGAAACGAAAGTGAGCCTCTAAGAGCGAGGTAATAGTACCACTCTAGCAGAGACACACACAAACAAGAAATATATGTCTAACATATAGTGGAATAGTTTATTGGAATTTGGATTGGGAGAAAAAATTTGCCAAAAATCCAAAGTTCTCAAAATCACACCAAACCAAAATGACCAAATTCGGCCCATCACTAGTAATCTGGCGCACTTTGTTTCACTCAAAACAGAGTCTGTATGAGAAAGTTAGAGCCTTCTTATCGCCATGTCAAACATGCGAATTTAAAAAATAATGTTCAAACAGGGTCAAAGGCTATAAATTTGGGTTTTCCTCAATTTAACCCAATGAGACTATGACAAGTGTCACTACAGGAGTCGCTAGCCAAGGTTTAAAGTTAAATTTTTTAAATGGTTGCTCCTAAGGTTGAATTTGATTTTTTTTTAATGGATGGATAGGCCAACTAGAGGCTGACACGTGGTGCAACTAGGGGCCACCACATGCCCCCTCCAGTGGACCCTATCCAATGTCTTAAATTAAAATTTTCATTCCAACATATGGTCTAATTGCATTGTATATCCTAAGTTTGGATTTGGGTCGGGTTTAATGATATTTTATGGCATATTATATTCAACCAAAGTCTGAATACCATGGTCTAAATCCACATATATCCAAGTCCGAAGACATTGGTGTAAATCCGCATTTATCAAAGTCCGAGTTTTATATTATGGTGGATCCATATAGTATATAGTTTGGGTAGATTAAGTTTTATAAAGGAATATTTGAATTATCATATAAGGTTTTGAACATGATAAAACGTTGGTGAAAAATATATATGGGATGGGTGGAGGTCAAGGTTGACCCCACGACCTCCCCCACAACATCACTCCACCTTTACCAACGAGCCACCACCAATGGTCTTAATAGACCACAAATCCAACATATAATTAAATTCAAATGGTTTATTTAGTAGGGGTATGGAGGGGGCCAACCCCCTCCCATAAGACCATTCTTCATGACCACATCAGAGTAGAATCCAAATGTGTGGGGTTTATGGTTAAGCGGGGTTAATTACCCCTAAACAAGGATTTAAGTGCTAATACATTTTTAATCTGGATTAATGTTTAATCTGTGCTTATAGTGCTAATCATGCTTATCCATTTTAAAACCATGCTTTACATTAATTAAACTGCACTTAGTTTGGCAGGATTTTCAGCGGAACCCCTAAATGTGGAGTTGCGCCCAACTTTGGCAACCTTAACTGGAGTCTTCTCCAGTTTTGGAGGCAATTTACTAGGCTGGAATTGAATTGAGCCTAACTGTATCATATTTCGACCAAATTGGGAGCAAGAAGAGTCATTATTAGATGATTTTGATGCTATGAACCCAATGGAATAGGTTTCAGAGGCATTGGAGCACTTATGAAAGTGTTTTTTCCACTTTTAAGATTAAAGAAGCCTAGGGCCACAAGGATGGGAGGTCATGCCTAGATCAATTGGAGACCATTTTTAGAGATCGAATAGTCATTTTTGAAGTTTTTGGGTCTTATGAATCCAATGGAGCATGTTGCAAAGCCATTGGAACACTATAGGTGCATGTAATCATAAATTTTACCATTGATTCCAAGAGGGCCTATCCAGTTGAATCAAGTCCATGGAGATGTAGCCCAGGAGGGGTGTGTTAGTGTGTTTGGTGCACGTATGTACAAAATCACACCAACTTTAAGGGGTGTGATTTTCCCTCTTAATTTATTGTTCATAGGCAGAAAATAAATGGATTCAAGCAATTTGGTGGAACATGCTAGAATATAAACATACTAGATAGAGAAATAACATGCATATTCAAATATAAAAATTAAACTAAAACTAAAACAAATAACACAAAATCTCTTAATAGAGTAAAAAAACTTCAAAAATCCAAATGACAGCGCTTACATCACCTCTTATTGAGTGCTAGTTGGAAATGAGGATGAAACTTTAACCCACTTGCCAATGGGCCCTTAGAAATAGGGGTTTTAAGTCTCTATGCAAGGATCTATTTACTTCTGAGTTGCCTTGGTGCAAAGTCTCCCTCTCTCTACTATGGTGGACTGGAGTTGCTGGATGGCCAACAATTGAGTCCCCTCTATCTCTGCTCTAGATCACACACTTCTGGTATTGCTTGGAGAAATTCTGGCCAACATAACAATGTTCTCTCAAGTTATTCATATTTTGGTGGAATTTTATAGGAGAGTTCAAAACCTCCCTCCCTCTCTTGGTACATTGTGGATATTGACCCAAGAGAGGAGGGCGATTCAATTGTGTGCCACATTTATTCCATTGTGTTTTCCCTTGATGTCCTAAGGAGGCTTCGGTGGCTATCCTTAGGTGGATTCAAGTGTGGAATCAATGTCCTGGAGTGTGACTTGTGGTCCCAGAAAGTGACTTCTACCACTCCCAGGATTGCGCACTTTTTGGAGCAAAAGGCACGCAAAGTCGTGTTTATCGAATAATTTTGCATGCAAAGGCACTTTTGACTAGTCCTTGTACGCAATTTTATTTTTCCTCGGAACTTTGAGATTTTTAAATAATTTCAAATTCTCTAATGTCTCTCATCCCTATAAATCCTTTTACCTGACATTAAATAATGTCACCTTTACTTGTACGATTTTCCAGTGATAACAAGGGGTGAACTTCATTATCAGCTATTGTGTAATGTGTATGTTATGTGTTATTTCTATGCATTTTAATTGTTGTACATGAGTTTTTAGAGCTAATTAACTCATAAATTTCTCATAAATAAACTTAAAACTTGACACATAAACCCCTTCACAATTGGATAACTTAAGACGATCCTAAACACATTTTTATTTAACAAATGATAGAGCTAGCACAACAAAACTAGTTTTCTTGTATTCAAATCAAAGTTTAGCTCATTTTAGCCAAGGTTAGATATAAGAATTAGATATTGGTTTTGAATTTGTGCAAGCAGAATATAACTGTGTACAATTTTATGTGTTTGAAGATAAGGTCAGATTGAGAGCTCAGTTCTAAAATCATAGCAAGGAAGTTTTTGTGCATTGCAAGTGTGATGGAAACTTCACTAAGTTATATTTCTATTTAATCTTCCTTAACAAAACTCCTTGTTAAAGAGAAGTTGCAGAAGCTCTACATCATGAATGCTATGGTGCAAGAGATGTATGAAGATAAGAGGGATAGCATTATACCTCAATAGAAGTTGATTGCCATGAAGGAGGAGAAGCAAGAACTTCTTGAAAAGATGCATGAGACAAAGATTCAGCTCCATGATGCCAAGGAAATTTTAGCCAAGTATGTGCATGAAAAAGAGGTATGAAAATCAATTTTATCTTCTAATTATTCTCAAGATGAATGTGTATGTGCTTTTGAAACACACACTAGAGGAATAGGGTCCAAATTATTGATGAATATGGGATATGAAGGTAAATGGTTAGGCAAACATGCACAAGGAATTGTTGAGCCAATTGTTGTTGAGGAAAGGCCTAAGTATTTGGGTCTTGGTTATGGACAACATGATGGATAATGCTCCAAGGCCATGAAGGCACATGCATGTGTTCCAAGGACTTTAATTTCATGTTCATTACCTCAAGCTTATGAAGATTGTTTTCATGAGGAATGTAAAAATTTTACACCCACTTTGCAAGAAGATGATCATATTTATGCAACTAATGAGAATGGCGAACAAGAGGATGTTGAAAGCTCTAAAGTCATTGAATTCATTGTTGGTATTCTGAAGAGAGCCAATACTTCATCAAATTCACCTCCTCAAGAAGGCAACAAAGGTTAATGTTTAAGGTATAAATCTGCCTTTAATCAAGTTTCTTTTGATTATGATAAACATGGAAAATCCTCACATAATATTTGGGAAAAGTTTGCATGTTCATTTTGTGGTTTGAATAACCATAATGTTTGAAGATGTTGGAACAAGATAGCCATGCATGGAAAAATTTTAAAACAATGGAGGAAGAAAGCCAAAGGCCCATTGGATAATGGAAAACATGTTGACAAGAAGATGCAATTGTTTTGCACTCATTGCAATAACCAAGATCATCTTGTAGAAAAATGTTAGAATTTGTATCCAACAAGTCATCCACGACATTTGAAGAAGGTGGAGAGAGATATTGATAAGAATGGAAAAGAGGAATCCATAATTGATGTGGGCCAGGATGATTCACATGATGATGTGCATCTGAAAGAAGCGTCATTGAAATGGTTTGGTACGATATAGTTAGATTTCTTATCCAATTAAGGCCTTTCATGTATTTTGATGATTGAATGAAATTATTTTATGTTGAAAGTATGTTGCATGTTTACGCCAGGAAGGTTTTTAAAAGTGAAGTATGTTGACTCACTTTGTTTATCATATATGTATGTCAACTTGAGACTGTTGATCATTTTCACATGCATGAGAGTCAACATATATTTGGTCGATGAGTTTTGACACCAAGATGTAAGAGTACATGGTGATTTTCACATGATGTGAAATTTGTTGCTTTGAAGGAGAAAAATGATATGTCGTCAAGTTATGTTTATTGCATGATGTGTTTTTTCACATTGATGGTTCTATTTGTGACAAGATGTCTGGCATGAATTTGGAAATACCCACTCTTGAGAAAGAGACTCATGTTTAGCCTTAATTCTCAAATCCATGGCATGAGCATCATGTCAAACTGGAGGATTATGGAAAGAGGGACAAGATGCCAAAGAATTTATAGCCAAAAATTTTGCAACCATTATAGACCATTTTATGTGTTGACGCCAAGAAGCGAAAGAGATGGTGAATGCATTCTTCCAGATGTGGAATTTGGAACCGCGGAGGTAAAAGAATGGTCATTTATTTTATTATTTTTACTGATGTTGGAACTCATTGTTTTAGTTCACTCATATGGGCTTAACTTGCGAAAGTGGTTTTCAACAAGAAGCTTGCATCAAATGTTGTTTGTGCAAAGGAGGAACATGATTCTCAGTGGGAAGGCAATCAATTAGTTTTCCAAGCATCGAGGGATTGCTTTGGTATAGAAAATTGTTTTATCGGTCAACAAGAAAAATGTGAACATTAGTTGAAGTTCCAAGCCATTTTCAAAGCAAGGCATGTAAGTGAACCCAAAGTGGTTGTCATGGAGATTTTTCCAATTAGAATCAATATGATAGAACTTGGGAAAGAGAGGAGTGTTCAGCTCTCATGAGATAACCAACTTCTGTGGGTCCAAAAGCATGTCAATGGGAAGGAGTGATCAAAATCTGGATTGGGGGCAAAAATTTTCCAAAAATTCAAAGTTCTCATATTTGCACCAAACCAAAACGACTGGATCAGGCCCATCGCCAGGAATCCGACGCACTTTGTTTCACTCAAAACATAGTCTGTATGAGGAAGTTAGAGCCTGTTGATTGTCATGTCAATAGACAATTTTTTTTTAAATGGTCAAACTAGGTCAAAGGCTATAAATTTGGGTTTTCCTCAATTTAGCCCAACGACACTATGACAAGTGTCACTACAAGATTCGCTAGTCAAGGTTTGAAGGTGATTTTTTTTAAATGGTTTCCCCTAAGGTTGAATTTGAATTTATTTTAATGGATGGACAGGCCAACCATAGGCTGACATGTGGTGCAACCAGGGGCCTCCATGTGCCTCCTCTGGTGGACCCTATCCAAAGTTTGAAATTCGAATTTCCATATCAACATATGGTCGAGTTGCATTTTTTTTATGCCAAAGGTCTGCATTATATATCCTAAATTTGGATTGGGGTCGGGTTTAATGATATTTGATGGCATATTATATTTAACCAAAGTCCTAAGACCATTGTGTAAATCTGCATATATCCAAGTCCGAAGACATTGGTGTAAATCTGCATTTATCAAAGTCTGAGTTTTATATTATGGTGGAACCATATATTATATAGTTTGGGCGGATTAATTTTTATAATGACATATTCAAATTATCATATAAGGTTTTCAACCTTATGATAAAACGTTAGTGCAAAATATATATGGGATGGGTAGAGGTCAGGATCGACCCCACGACCTCCTCCACAACAACACTTCGCCTTTACCAACAAGCCATCACTAATGGTCTTAATAGACCATGAATCCAACATAGAATTAAATTCAAATGATTTGTTTGGTGGGGCTATGGAGGGGTCCAACCCCGCGGGCCAGCCCAATCCCATAAGACCATACTTCATGACCACAGCAAAGCAGAATCCAAATGTGCGGGGTTTATGGTTAAGCGGGGTTAATTACCCCTAAACAAGGATTCAAATGCTAATACATTTTTAATAAAGATTAATGTTTAATCCATGCTTATAGTGCTAATCACACTTATCCATTTTAAAACTGCACTTTAAATTAATTAAATTGTAGTTATTTTGGCAGGATTTTCGATGGAACCCATAAATTTGGAGATGCCCCCAGCTTTGGCGACCTTAACTCAAGTCTTCTCTAGTCTTGGAGGCAGTTTACTAGGCCAACATTGAATTGAGCCTAACTGGAGCATATTTCAACCAGATTGAGAGCAAGAAGTGTCATTATTAGATGATTCTGACTCTCTGAACCCAATGGAACATGTTTCAAAGGCGTTGGAGCACTTATGAAAGTGTGTTTTCCACTTTGAATATTAAAGAAGCCTAGGGCAACTAGGATGGGAGGTCATGCCTAGATCAGCTGGAGACCATTTTCAGAGATCAAATAGTCATTTTTGAGGTTTTTGGGTCTTCTGAATCCAATCGAGAAGGTTGAAAAGCCATTGGAGCACTATATATTGATGTAATCATACATTTGACTTTTAATCCCAAGAGGGCATAGCCAGTTGAAGCAGGTCCATGGAGATGTAGCCCAGGAGGGGTGAAATCTGTTATCAACTATTGTGTAATGTGTATGTTGTGTGTTATTTATCTGCATTTTAATTTTTGTACATGAGTTTTTAAAAGATAATTAACTCATAAATTGCTTATAAATACAATTAAAACTTGACACATAAACCCCTTCACAATTTTCTAACATGAGACGATCCTAAACACATTTTTATTTAACTAATGAGGGAGCTAGCACATCAAAACTAGTTTTCCCATATTCAAATCAATAGTCCACAACGATGCGACAATCCTTGCAATCGTTACATCACATTCTCAATATGGTAAGCACTAAAATAACCAAAATAGTTCAATTACTTTAGTACAAGTGAAAACAAACATGAACCACAAACTTTCACAGAACAATATTATAAATATTCATAATCCATGCATGAAGAAAATTATGGCCATGAGGCTTTATATATTTAGTAAAATTCCCAAGACACGTGTATACAACCAACACCACTAACTCCAATAGTGGAGCGTTGGAGCCACTACTTTCTCCCCAAAAGAACTAGTTTGTCTCTCTAATGCCTTATCGGGGGGGAAGGTGAGAATTTATTTTCTTATTCATTGAGGGTGTATATATCATGAATGGGGTGATTCTTCACCTCCCTTGTGACTCTTTGACTACCCTCATGAATTTTTTACTTCCCTATAACTTTTTGACTTTACATGAATTTTCATATTTCGTACATGTCCTTTGGACTTTCACTTTACAATAAATTTTTGAATAAGGATTTACATAATCCACACAATGATGTGGAATATTATGACTCATGACATGACATGACATGAAACTGATGACATGGAGTGCATGATGACATGGAAATTTAAATCCTTTCTTTGTCGTTTCTTGTTGTATGTCATCTTAAGAATGATATATTTCAACTTCCATATGGATTAGAGATCAGGAGTAATTGGTGCTATCAGGTCTTGAGATGTGGGCAAAAATTGATGTCCTTTTCTTTATATTGATCGATCAACTTGCATATTCAGCTATAGAGGTTTCTTCTAGCATTTTCTCCTTCTCCATATCCTTCTTCATCATCGTTTCATAGCATGATAGAGTACTTTCATCTAAAATTCGCTCATGACAAGACGAAATCATTCTGATAAACCCATAGTCTAAGATGTTGCATGATGATCTGTTGACTAAGATGAACAGGGTGGCAGGCTGAGGGAGATGCTCAATGACTGTGCAATTTCATAGCTCAAGAAGTCAAGGATTAGGGTTGAGCCTTGAGACTGTGCAATGTGCAGTTCAGGTTGGATTGTGCAATAATATTGCGCAGTTGGAGAGATCGGGGAGCTAGGATGAGGGCTTGAGCACTGATTTTTCCCACTACGCAGTTCTGGAAGGAATCAGAGGTCAGACAATTTCATAATTTCATAGTTTAGGAGCTCAAGGATGAGGCATGAGCCTTGAGAATTCACAATGCACAGTTCTTATTGGGCAGGATAGATAAATTGTGCAGTTTTGAAGGTTAGAGGTCAAGCTTGAGCACTATGATTGCACCATGCATAGTCGTAGAAGGCAAGAACTATGGATTTCACATTTCCAAGAGGCATGGGTGCAACTTGATGGTTGATATTGTGCAATGCACAATTTAGGAAAGCAGGATGAGGCAAGGTTGCTCGATCAGGAAATTTTCCAAAATTGACTCAGTGTGGGATATGTACAGCTAATGTGAGTAGTGACATGATTTATGACACATCATAGATCATCTAGAACACGTGAACACCATACTCCCCTCAATGTGACAACTTTGCAGCAAATTATGACAAGTGTGACACCAAAGATAAACTTTGTGATGACTGTGATGAAACTTGTGCGAAAATGATTGAAAATTTGGAAATGAGTGTGACACATGTTTACATATTAATATCAACTCATTTATGAAAATATTACCCATTGAATCCACTATAAATAGATTTTTTGCAATGTGCGACAATCCACATCCCAAAAGACGACACTTTGATTTTCTTGCAAACAAGGAAAAAAACTTAGAGAAAACACTTGCAATGAGTCCTAATGCTTGCGATGATGTCAAGGTAGGATCTGAAATATGGGTGTAGGAAAAAATTTTGGATGGTTTTGTAGCAGTGACAACAAGTTGGACAGGTATCGAGAACAATAGTAGTTGAAGAGGACCGATATTCTTTGAGGATTGGGAATCCAAGATAAGAATAATCCTAAAAGGAAATACCTAGTGAACATATGGATGGGGTATGTACCTTAAGAGGTAGAGAGGTGTCTTACATAAAGCCTCCCAAGACTATTCTCTAATATAAATAGAGCTTGCCAAGTTAAGGCCTTACTATGCTAACAATGTTGGTTATGATAATGATGCTTAAATATGGCTTATCAATCCAACTCTTCTTATGAGAAATCTTTAGTTTGAGAATATCCTTGTACATGTTGTACAATTATGAATACCTCCCTAGTTAAGAAGGAGTTTTGGAAAATGTAGCTAGTTTCAGTCTTCATAATTTTCATTGTACTCATGTCATTATGTATATCTTATGTTACAATAAAAGGAAGTAAGAATAATATTATCTTCAAGCATGGGTTTCATGCTTCTTTTGATTGGTCATCTACGTAAAACATGTTCTTTGTGCTTCTAGGGTTTTTCATGTAAAAAATAATAATTTTCGTGAGTCAAAAGAGTCATTCTCAATTGTATAAGACCCTATTTTCCAAGTTGTATCATGTAAAAGAATTTATGTTCAATATAGAAAGTCAAAATAAGCCTCCAAGGACAAGTCAACCCTGCTAGTGAGAATTTGGCCTAGAGATGGATATTTGACCTCTTAAAAGGCATATATATAGAAGGAGATTCAATTCATTTGAACACACACTTTGCAATTCGATATCTAGTATGAGAAGTAAGACAAGAAGGGTGAAAGAACTAGAAGGAAAAGAGAAATACCAAACAAAGGAAGGAGAACCCAATTCTACCTATTTTTTTCCACACATGTGAAAACTATAGGGTTTCTTCAGTTGTTTCAGGGCCAAGAATTGCAAGTCGAGATTGTAGGTATGACGTAAGGTCCAAAGTTGTGATTGGTAGAATGTTGAAGAAGGGTTGACTCTTTTTTACTTTGAATACTTTGACTTGCTTAAGGAAGGATTCCTTGGAAGGGTTGACTTGGTGCTTGGAGGAGGTCTTGATCAAGAGTGTTAGGTCTTGGAATTCTCATTTGAATTGATTCTATAATAAGATGAGAAGCTATTTTGGGTTTTCCCCTTGGATGGGATTTACCCTATCTTGGAGATTCTATTTGTGTCCATTGACGTCATGGTTTATGCTCTTGATAATTGTTTGATGAAAATAACCTAAAAAATAATAATAAGAAGATAACATAAGTTCACAAGGGTTTATCATGGATAAGGAGAATTTTTTATTAGCTTCCCTATTAGTATATTCTCCAACATGGAATCAGAGATCAGGCGAAGAACAAGGAAACTTTGAGGTCATCTTTTTGACATAAGAAAGGATTTATTTTCAAGGGGAATCATTTGGAAAAGTACACAAGGAAAGAATAAGAATGTATATTTACCTAGAAGAAAGGTTACTACATCAAACTTTCATTGAAGACCTCATCATCTTAAGAAGGATCAAGCTATCATTGAATGAAAGGAGGATAAGCTCTTATTGAAATATCTCTAGTTCCCTCTATCATCTTGAATAAAAGGAAGCATCAAAGAATCTTGGGATCATCATCCACTCTTTGAAGTTCTTTTAAGACACTATTGTTGAAGGCATGCTATAAGTCATCATTCTAGGGCATATTTGAAGTTTCTTTGAAGGTATAGAAAGCATCAAGATAGTTGGATACATCATCAAGAAAGACACTCATTTTAAAATTAAGTGCCATTTTGTGCTCCATGTCTCAATATATATAACATCTAGCTCCATTTTACAAGGAAAGCAAAAATCTCGTTGGTTCAACAAACTTCCTAGCATGGAAGAAGGGGATTGATTTGGTGCTTGCAAAAAATGATGTCATCGAATATGTTATTGGAGAAGTTACTCAACCTAACAAGTAGAAGACTCAAGAATTGGAAATATACAAAAAGCAAGAGAAGTTAGTGATATAGGGTAAAATGCTTGGGTTGTTGGTTATCGTATATCCCTCTCAGGGTTTTCCGGTGCCTGAGGTAGACAGTAAGATTAGCTGTATAGTTCACAAAGATGGCATATACATGTTCATATTAACTTAAAACAACTTGATATAATAAGATAAAAGATTACCTCTTTAATGATCTTGGAGTCCCTTGGAGAGCATTAGGCAGCAAATCAGATGTTCTCCTTCACCAGCTCCAAATCTTGGCCCTGCAATCAATTAAAGCACCCGTGTAATTTCTAACATAACATACATTTCCTATCAATTAAGCCAATATATAATAAAAATTTAAACTATGCCCATCTAAGCCATTCATCTCATGCTATATAAGTGATTAAATAATAATGACAATATCAATGCATAGAATAGACAAAACAGATACAGTTCTATTGATTTATAAAAAGGAGGATTACAACTGTCGGTTGTACCAAGCCCTCCTCAACCTTCAAATCTCTCTATCTCTCAAAGTGGTGATGTCTTCATCAACAAGTTCTCAATGAACCTCTTTGACCTTTGACATTCACAATACAACAATGATCTTTACTTCACAAGTATTCAAAAACTTTGACAATCCTTCGACCTTGAACCAAGAGCCTTCAACTCCATTTTATAGGAGATGGAGAGAGTAATCATTGCCCTTCTCTTTCCACCAGTTCTGAATAGAAAAAACCAAGATGTTTCCCCAACTTCCATGCTTTTTCCTTCTTTGAGAGTTCAATTGTTTATGGCAAGGCCCAATAATAGATTAGTGCTTTGCAGTTTCCTTTTTGTACTGACTCTCTTGTGAGAAAAAGTTGGAGATTCAAATCATTCTCCGTGGGTTTTTCCCGTTTCAAACTTAAAACACTGGTAACGCTGCCCTCTAGTGTAAACAGAGCATTGCCCTAGCCAGTAACACGGCCTATTCACTGATCAAATGTGTTATAATGCTCTTGTGTTGTTATAGTGAGGCGTTACCTTGGCAGAAATAGGTTTAATTTAGGTCTTTATATTCATTCCATATTTATCTTCTCCTCTGAGCTGATGAGGAGGTATTTTGACTTGTAACATATGCCCCCTAAAGTCTGAGGTTAGAGACAAAGACGATGGCCGAAATACTTTACAATGTGTGTAGTAGAGATAAAGAGATTGAAAGACTGAGGAAAACCTGAAACAACAACATATGTCAGAAAATATAGTATCTGCCTTGAGTTGGGCATTCCCATGCTCAATAGCTTAAACAACATGATTTCTCTAGAATAGAGATATGAATAATATATCCACCGATAAGCAGAATGTAGGAGTGTCTGTCATAACAGGATCAGGCTGAAGAAGCTGTCTCCATAAACAATATCGCAACTTGGGGAAGGGAACACAACTTTAATGATGTAACCTTTGCCCCAAGGTCTTGACCACCGATTCACTTAAACTACATATTCCTCAACATGTGAATGAAGGAGTTTTCATCGAACATGTGAGAAATCGTCTGATTACCAGTCGATAATGAAAACCGTTTACAAACGCGAAGGTGGCCACCGATAATGATGATGGTCCCTAAGATGCACAGTACAATCTAGCGAGTGTGAATAAAATGAGTTGAATTCGAAAACTCATAGAATCATTCGACCAGGAGCCAATGATGAAGACCCCTGATCAAACACAAGACTACCTGGCACTGATGTCTGCAAGTATCTGGGTACTGATGGGTTTCTGGATCAACTTCCTAGATAAGATGTTGAAGTCGATGGGAAGATATCTCTTGGAAGGTAGGCACTGAGGCGTCCTACATCAGTCAACACGAAACGGAAACCAACTTATTTTCTTTATGATTGAGATAATGAAGAGTAAATGGGGATGTCAGACGACAAATAATTTCTGGCATAATGAGCGGTTTGGTTGATAACAGGAGCAGTAGATAGCGAGATCTGCTTGAAAAATAGAAGGCATTGTAACAGGGTACTAGGCAGCTAAGGCTTAATGAACACCAAAGAGTGTGTTAGGATTTTACCGGTGTAGGGACACTGGGAGATGAAGGCTAATACTCATAGATGGTAGGGTTCGGCTTACTGCGAAAGATTTTTCTAGGAAGTGCCAGGTTCAAGATTTTTGCTGCAAATCGACATTTCTGAAATGTAGCAGAGGTAGTATCCATTTTGTCAAAAAATTTCCCCGTCTGATTAAGTTTAACAAGTCCGGACGAGTAAACTCGGTGAATTTTTCATATTTAGAGAGTCTGAAAAATATCATAAAAGACAACTCCGTGCCCCATCTAATTAGGTTTAATGAGTCCAGACGAGTAAACTCGGTGAATTTTTCATGTTTAGAGAGTCTGAAAAAATATCATAAAAGATGACTCCATTGGGGTACCTTTGTCATGTCTTGATAACCGGGCATGGCAAAGGGAGAATAGTAAGCCCGAAATAGTTCATTTTCCGTGAGTTAGTCCATCGAAGCCAGAAAAGTGATAAATCTATGTTCGATGGCTGTCTACCTCATTTTGTTATGAGTACGAGGAGACGGAGTAAAGTCAGTACTTTTTGTGAAATTTTAATGAGTCCAACAAAGAAAAATTTGGTGCTCTCCGTGAAATTTTAATGAGTCACGCGGAGAAAACTCGATTACCTCCATGAAATTTTAACGAGTCACGCGGAGAAAACTCGGTTACTTTTTCGGTTTAAAGAGCTTGGAAAAAGAGGAAAATAATGGCTCCTTAATCTCTGTCGTGGTAGTTTAACAAGCCCGATAAAGTCAACTCAGGGATTTTTCAGTTTTATGAGCGGGAAAAAGGTCCCTAAAAAGAAAGTTTAGTGCTTCTTCATATCAGTTTTAACGAGTCTGAAGAAGAAAACTCTAGGTTTTTCGGATTAACGAGCAAGAAAAAGACCATAAAAAGAACGCTCGATATCAACTTCGTATAAGTTTAACGAGTCCGAAAAAGGGAACTCGAGGTTTTTCAGATTAACGAGCAAGAAAAATACCGTAAAAAGAATGCTTGAGTAAACACGAGTATGTCTACATATGAATCTTGATCACTCATCAGAACATCAGTACCAAATCTCAATAGTTGCGACACATGCGCAGCAAGAATTCACGACTTTTTCCGACTAGCTTAAGAGAGTCATGCCCCAAAATTGGCTATAAGAAGGTCGGAAGACCTTCATTTTCACTGTTTTGAGTGCTGTGAAGGATCTCTGGGGTGAAAAAGGAGTGAAATCTTCAGCTGACGATTACGGTCAATCCGGGCAACGGTTTTCCTTCCCGTGAGATCTAGGTAAGTGTTAGAACCTCCTGCTATCATTTAATTGTCTTTTTGTTACGTTTTGCTGGTTCAAACTGAGAAAATTGTGAGGCCCTAAAAAATGCTTGCGCCTAACGCGGGCCAGTAGTGTTACAGACACGTTAAACACATAACCTGTGAAGGGGTGCTACGTTAGCGTGCTATGTTTTACACTAGGGCTAGCGTTAGGCACACCGTTTTTTTTAGCAACTCGTTTTTCACTGTTTTGAAGTGGTCTAGGCAAGTTTTGATCGGTTGAAAATGTTGCAGTTGCAGGTATTCAACTATTAATCATGAGTATCTGGCGAGAGAGAGAACATGAACAGGAAGAACGAGAGATGATTACGGATGCTGCAAGCTTGATGGCTCTCCGCAGATGCAGATTGCTAAAATATGCCCGCTTAGAACTGATAAGGGGTCAAGAGGACTTCCTGAGGTGGCTAATCCAGCAATGGGATGAACGGCACCATGTCTTTCGGAATGGGGGCAATGAGCTCTCAATCGAAAAGGATGATGTGTACTTTTTTACCGGCCTACCATGTCGTGGGTCGAGGCCCAACTTAACGGGGTCCAAAACTGACCCACGTTCCACTATTGATCTGATTCGTGCACATTGCATACGTGACACTCAGGCTGTGAGCAACCGGGTACCGATCGCACGGGTGACTTTGAGACCAATGAGGTCTACTATGGATGATTGTTCGCTTGGCAGGTGCCAAGAGTCAGCATGTGGCCACCAAGGCCCAGATGCTCCTAGCCTTGGACTATATGCAGCCTCATGTTTTTTACTGGTGTGATGGAGTTGTCCATCGGGTCCGAGCAGAGCTTACCGCATGTAAGACCCGTACCCAGAGAGAGTTTGTGTACAGTACACTTATTGTCTCTTTATTACTGGAGCGGATACCATTGATGAGGCCCAAGATCATTACAGCACCATTGGGCCCACGCGAGGCGAGGCAGGCTCGGTGGGCAGCTTTACTTCCGCAGACTAGAGAGGGTCCCGTCTGCCACTGTTTTGATGATGGATTTTTTGATTGGCTAAACTCCTAGATTATTATGATTGAGGACTATCCCTATGCAGGGATGAAATTCACAGGCGATCCAGAGTTAGTACTGCCCCCTGGTACCCAGTGGGGACTCGATGGTAAGAAGGAAATGATCAGTGTATTTCAAAGAAGTACTTTGTTTTTTGTCTTTTGAATGTTTATGCAATTTTTTTGTTGAAATAGGGTGAAAATTATGTTTTGACATGAAGCGTTTGTTTGCTTGACACAAATGTGGCACCTGTCTGGCTAGTTGGGGCCCCTTGCTATGCATGACGAGGACTGCAGCTACCCAGGGCTAACACACCAACAAAGGATGCGGAAGCCGCCTAGGATGATGATGCCCAAGTTTTACATGAACTCTCCAGAAACCTGGAGGGTTTGAGTATGGGCATACCACCCCTTCCTATGCGGGAGGTTCCAGTTCCTTTGCAGAGGCATGCTATAGGTGTGCCAGAGAGATACCTAGTGCCTTTGAGGAGGATAACTATATCAGTTGTATGATACCATGATCATCAGGCCTAGCTGGCGGAGAGGATGTATTAGTGTCAGAGCGTGGCTTAGTATAGCCAAATTTTTGTAAAACACCCTAGTTTTGGAAGATTTTTTGATGTAACTATTGTACTGGACACGACATATATATATATATATATATATATACATACTTTTTGGTGATTTTTTGTTTTTTAATTTTTTATGTATTTTTAATGGGATAAAAATATATATACTCATGAGTAAATCTTTTATAGCAAATGTGACAAATGCCAATCTAACACATAGTTTGCGAAAGAATCAGCGAATGCATTAAATTCTCTAGGAACGTGCTCAAATGTAATTGTTTGAAATTGACGTTCTAAAAGTCGCACCCTTAAAAAATAACGTAACAAGACTGGATGATGGACACGGTAATGATTGTTTAACTACATAATGACGAGTTGGGAATCTAACCTGACCACTAAATTGGAGATGTCACGGGATGCCGCTTCTGTGAGGAGTTGGATCGCTGACATGTATTCAGCAACATTATTGGTGGCGCTACCCTGGAAGATTCCCCTAGAACCAAGAAGGTCAGACTCAGGAGTGTAGAGAACCCAAGCAGCTGAAGCAATGTGTCTAGTGTGACGACTAGCACCGTCCGCATATCCGACATATGGTAAGGAGGGTGACGGCATCTATGTGAAGGAAAAAAAATTATACATGAGAAAAAACATTTCGAAAACCAAAAAATATCCAGAGACATCAAAACAATAGGCAAAACTTATATACATAAAATTACAAAGCATATGCCTAGTGCGAAACTAGGCAAAATACTTCTTTAGATAGAGCCCGTTGCAGGGCTCTGCGAATGGAATTCCATTACAATCCTGAAGTTCGTAAGCCCCTTTTGAGAGGACTTTAGTGACAATGTAAGGACCAAGCCATAATGGTTGGAGTGTTCCTACCCCCAAGAGGTCATGTTTCTGATCATAGAGTAGAACAAGATCGCCCTCTTGGAAAGAACAAGGCTTGACAGATTTGTCGTATTGAGATTTGACTCAGCGCTGGTGAGCTTCGAGTGCTAGTGTAGCATCTCGACGAGTTTCATCCAAATGATCGAGTGAGAGCAAGCGCTCTTCTGTCGCGGTGGTGCCAGGCAGGAGTTCAACGACGAGTTTGAGTGATGGAATTTCACACTCGATTGGAAGTACTGCCTCCAGGCCGAATGCAAGTTGGAATGGCATGAAACCTGTGGTAGTTTTGACTGACGTTCGGTATGCCCATAATGCGGAATAAAACTTCTGATGCCATGTGGTTTTATGATTTCTGACCAATCGACGAATCATGGTTTTGAGGATGCCATTTACGGCTTCAACTTGGCCATTAGCTTGAGGATAATAAGATGAAGATTGATCTTGACGAAAACCTAGCATGGATGTTAATTCGGTCATAGTATGATTTTGAAAGTGGGATCCATGATCTGTGACAATCGATATGGGTACGCTGAACCGACAGATTACCTGATTGAACAGGAAGAGAGCGACGGTTTCGCCATCAGCCTTGAAAGTGGGAATGGCTTCCGCCCATTTCGTAAAATAGTCGACTGCAACCACGATGTAGTTGTGTCCATTTTCCAAAGTGGGATTGCAGGTGACGAAGTCAATTCCCCATTTAGCGAAAGGACCAATGGAGATAACTAGATGAAGGGGGGCAGGATGAGCGCGTATTTTCTTTGTGAAAATTTGACATGGATGGCACTTCTGGACCACTGCAATGCAATATTTAAACAAAGTGGGCCAATAGTAACCTGCGCGCAATATTTTTTGGGCAGTAGCTATGCCCGAAAGATGACCACTACATGCCCCTGTATGGCAGGCATTCAAAACGCATTTTGCCTCATCAAAAGTGAGACAACGTCGAAGAATAGTATCAACACCATGATGATATAGTGTATCGTTTAGCACGAGGTAGTGCTTTTCCTGGTGGTGGATACGATGACGATCGTCGGACGTGAGAGTTGGGAAGAAGCATTGGGTTTGTAGGTAGACCAAAATGTCTCCATACCATGGATCCGAAGAATCGACCAAGTATACAGATTCATCAGGAAATGGATCATGAGCTACTTCTCCTGGCTCGATTCTGGGAAGGTCCGATAATAATTCGACGAAGACGAGGGATTTCTTTGCTTTGGCAGTTGTGAAGACCAAATAAAATTGTTGGAGGATTATGATCCATTTGGAATATTTTCCTCCAATAATTTTTCTAGATAGTATATGTCACATGGGGTTCTCCAAAGCAATAACCGTAGTCTGTCACAGCAATATATAGTATCAGAGTTGGGTGACGATGAAAACTACCGCCAGAGAAAGTTTCTCCACATGTGAATAACATAATTCCGGTCCGATTAGACCTTTGGAAAAATAGTATATCACATGTTCACTGTCATCACTATGAACTTGAACCAGAACCATTCCAAGTGAAGATGGTGAGGCTGCCAGGTAGAGGAGAAAGTCGCGTGACTAGTCGGGGGCACTAAGGAGTGGGGCTGAAACAAGTGCATGTTTTAAAGCGTCAAATGACCGTTGAGCTTGGTCATCCCACAAGTATAGTGTTCCTTTCTTCAATAATCGCATAAATCCTTTCGTCATCTCGGCGTAGTTAACGATGAATCGACGTAAAAATTTTGCCTTCCCTTGCAAACATTGGAGTTGAAGGATGGATTGTGGTGCCGGCAATTCAACAATCACCTTAACCTTATCGGGATCAACCCTAATCCCGTGCTTGGAGATAGTGAAACCTAACAGACATCCGAACTCAACCATAAATACGCACTTATAAGGATTCAGATGTATATTGTAGAATCTACACCTAGCAAAAATTTCTTTCAGATGAGTGAGGTGATCAGGTCGTTTCTTGGAATGGGCCAGAAGGTCATCCAATTAAGCCTGTACAATATGTGGAATGTCATGAAAAGCATAGTCCATAGCCCGCTGAAAAGTTGCTCCAGCATTCTTTAGATCGAATGGAAGTTTACGATACGCAAATGTGCCCCAAGGACATATGAAGGAAATTTTATGCTGGTCGTCTTTTTTAATTGCAATCTGGTTATAGCCTGAGAATCCATCCATGAAGGAAAAATATTCGCATCCGGCACAATCGTCGAGAATCTGATCTATGAACGGTGTAGGATAATTGTCTTTGGGACAAGCAGCATTCAGATCATGATAGTCAACACAAACTCTAATGGTGACTTGTTTTTTATTGATGGGAACCGGATTGGAAACCCATTCCATCAAAGGAACGAGATAGATGAAACAAGCATTTAAAAGTTTTTCTACCTCAATTTTGATGGCAGCTGCTTTGCGCAGGTGGACAGGTCTGAGTCGCTGCTGAATTGGTTTGGCATTGTCATAAATCTTGATTTCTTGCTCGACTATAGATGGGTCTATGCTGGGCATTTCGTCATAAGACCAAACAAACACATCGCAGAATTCTTTGAAAAGGGATGTGAAGCATGCAATTTCTTCAGGATTGAAATCGGCTCAAATCTGAATAGTTTCCACGATACCCGTTTTGACCGAGATATCAATGAGCATTGTCTTAGAAATATTACCCATGTTCCCTTCTAAATCGATAGTTTGAACATTCATGTAAGTGGAGGGAACCATCTCAGGTGGGTCAAAGGATGGGATTTCAGTTTTTATCACGTCCGAGTCAATCATCGAAGCGCGATGGTGAAACTCTCCCCAAGTTCGTTCTTCTAAAGACAAGATCTGTTGAATAGCTTCATCTGTAGGCAAGACTTCATTGAGGAGATCCTTAGAGAGAACTATGATGGGAGGGAGGTTTGTACCTTTGGTCAAAACCATAGCAGTGGAGGGTTTAGATGTGATTTGGATGGCTCCAACTCGGTCGGTGAGAGCGGCATCTGATCTCTGTAGGAATCAACGTATGAAGGTGCCGGGATGATCCATGGGTCGATAGAGCCATCCAAATTGGTGGATATCATTACAACCGTGTTTGGGATCTGTGGCGGCGGGAGAGGAAAACAACCCAGTAGGGAAGATGCCTTCAGAAGACTGGTACCGATAATGACGTAAGAGTTAGGAAAGCCTCTTATTAGGGGTACAGTGCTACTTGGGGTGTAGAAGGATAACTGATCCACTGTGACTATTTTCCCATCCAATGGAAATAGGATGAATCGGAAGACCGAAGAAACAATGGTGGTCATGGCATAAGACCAACTGTGACCAAGAAATAGATTATAGTTGAGATGGTGTTCTACGACTTCAACATCCACGTTTACCATTTTCCCACTCAGAGTGATGGGAAAGCTAGCAAGGTATCCTTTTGGGAAGAACGTGTGACCATCGAAAGCTTTGAGGGAATTCGATGACGATGTTAAGGTAGGAGAACCTAAATTGAGCCAGCATGCTTGTGACATGACGCAGGTCGAAGCACCTTCGTTTATGACAGTGCAATGGATTGGTCTCCCTTTCAACACAACTTGCACCTGGAATGCGAGTTGGTGTGAGAGGCGAGGTTTAGATTTTTCCATATCAAAGATAGCTAGCATGGAATCCTGGGGGTCTATTCCACCAATGGTCGAAAGCAAGGTTTTCCTTTGTGCTGGACAGGTTTGTAATACTTCGAGAGCAGACATAGCTGACGGTGCCTATGCCAAATCTTCTACAATATTTTAGTTTTGGGCTGCATGTGCAGAGGTGTTATGAGTCATGCGTCGAAGTTTCCCTTTGGGAGGACGAATCATGGGGTCAACAGTAGGTCGTTTGATATGCAAATCGTTGGGCGGCGGTGGATTTTAACTAGTACCAGGTTCTTGAGCATCTATGGTAGGATTTCCATAAAGCTTGGCTCGTGTTTGAAGTTCAACACTCTCAATGCCATAAATGGCAGATGGTCCTTCGCCGGAAGGATGTGAGCCACCATTGCTCGTTGATGGGGTTGTGGCGGATTGTCAACCATGTGTTGATGTTGCTGCTGTTGATTAGGGAAAGGATTATGAAGAACGGCAGGTGTTTGCCCAGAATCCTTGTTTGCAATAAAATTGGTGCATTCCTGCAGTCGAGGACATATGTATGTCAAGTGGTCCTCCGCACAGATCTTGCAAGGAAATTTCATGGGTTTATCCTTCCCTTTGTCATTTTTGGCAGCGTTTTTTTGATTAGGGTTATTCTGATTGTCCAACTGCTCTTCTGAAGAAGATGTTTTTTTCTTGTTCTTCTTATTTTTCCCACTAGGTTTTTGTGAAGTTTGCACAGAATTTACCTCAGCGGTAGGAAGAGTAGTCATTTGGTGAGGGGCGGTGGCAACCGAAGATGGTTGGGAGGCTTGCCCCCGAGATTGTTTTGTGGCTACACCAGAGATCATGCCAACAAGACCGTCGGCATGAGCTCCAGTTTTCTGAGTAGCCAGAGGATTTGGGTTACCAGGGGCATTGGGGAGAAAATCATATAGCGTGCCAGATTGTGAATATATTAAATCCAAATGTTGGGCACGACGAATGCATTGATCTTCTGTAACCACACCGGAAATGCCAATGTCTTTAGAGATGTGGGGTAAGAGAGACTTACAAAACCAATTAGCTAAGAGATGATCTGAGATTGGTGCTTTGACTAGCCTCCTCCTACGTCTCCATTCATGAATGTGATCGGAGATGTGGGTGGTGGTGTCTTGGCGCAGCAAGGTTAATAGTTCTGTTCTGGTTTCAAATCTAATTGGTAGTTGGAAGTTCTTTAGAAACTCTGTCACTAAAGCGCCAAAAGTGTTGATGGTGACGCGTGGCAATTCAATATACCACTTGGAAGCATTGCCTGTAAGGGTGCGGGGAAACCATCGAATCCGGACACTATCATCCACCATGGAATTAGATATAGACCATAGATGAAAGGTAGTGATGTGTGCGACTGGGTTGTCCCCTTGTTTCCCGTCGAACTTTGGGATTTCAGAAGGAATCTTGTGCGGTACTGGAGGCCAGAGCGAGTTGTGATTGATGGGATCATTAGTCAATTTATAGATGTCGGGGATGTCCAGAGCTGCCAAAAATGGAAATTGTGGATTTTCCCCCGAATCTAACCAAGGAAGTATGGGCTGACTACTTAGACCATAGGGTCCACCCATCAATGTGTTACCAAAAGGATAAGTAGGACTTTGATACAAATTTCCTATAGGTGGAGGGGTAGGGACATATGGTTGCTTTTCATAGGGCATATTGTATTGCGGGGCAAAAAGTTGGTTGCCCCCAGTATAAAAGTGCCCTCCCATTCCAGATGGAGGTTGGGGTGGGTTAGTCCATATGGATGCAATAGATTTTCCCGAAGGCATGCTACTACTTGCATAGTTCGGCAACGGCATAGACCCTACACCTATATTTGAACCACTTAAGGGAATATTATTGACAATAGGTTGTCTCGTTTGTCCTAAGGATTGCAGGGGAAGTGAAATGTTCCCTACTACCTCTGTGTTGGTGACACTTCCCCTTGGTATAGTGGCCAAGGGGTTTGAACTCAGCAAAGGGTTCCAACCGAAAGGGTTGCTAAAAGGATCTGAATTAGTCCCACTCTTTGGAGGAGCAACCGTGGGTCCCAACGTGGTCAGGGTAGGAGTAGAACCCGAAGGATTCGGTGAGCTACTGACAGTTGTGATGACCGTAGGGTTGGGATTAGGTATATGTTGACTACTGGGGTTACCAAGTGATGGCATAGAACTGACAACCGGCAGGGAGGATGGTGGTGAACCTGGAATGGTTGCCATTAGCATAGACCCTGTGGATGCTGGTGGTGAAATGGATGTTTTTGCGGCCGAATACATATCTTGGCGTGGTGGAATCTGATCTATTACAGGCCCCAACGGATCAGTGAGTGGAGGATTGTAATGAGGTACAACCCCTTCCGTGAAAGGGTCCTCTAGAAATTCCGTATGATATGAGGCTATGTGAAAATTAGGATTTGTTAAAAGAGACCGCTCTTCCGTAGAAGGCACGGGTTCACCAAGGTTTAGTTCTTCCTCAATAGTCAGAGGAGGTAGACCTTGTTGTCGTCGAGACAGACAGCGTGGGTCAGAGGACGCCACGGGGACTTGTTTATTTTTAACAAATTTTAATAAATTGTGATGTATTATAAAGTCTCAATGACAGTAACCACACACCTAAAAAATAAAAAAGGACTCTCTAAAATCAATCAGCAAGCAGCCAGAATAGGGTGCCCTGTCTGAGTACTACCGTTTTCTGGTGATGAAATCTAGTATCACAATAGTATACAGACAGGGTTGGTCAAAAGTATAGTTATGGTCACTCTATAGCTTCGCCTGAACCTCAGACAATAGGTGTAAGCACTCTCGTGAAGACGAGTACCCTCCTAAAGACCGAAGACAGAGTGGGTCCGTCTGTTTCAGGTACCAGGACAGCCTATCCTAGTCACCTTGTGTAAGTCCCTAAAAATTATGGTCACTAAAGATACCTCAAATCACAGACATCATCATGGGGGTCCATGGTCAATGACAGCATGCTATATGGGTAGAATACCTAGATCCCCAATCTAGTTTCAACATCCCCGAAGGGAATCCCAATATATAACACACCCACCAAATGCAGTCGAAGGTGGGAAACCTTCTTGTGCAACCCAGTGTTGTCTCGCGCTGAGCTCCAGTAAAGGAACGGCCCCGATAATATGAGTGTAGTAGGATTTCTCTTGTTAATGACTCTAGTTTCAAGTTTTGAGATCTTGGGTGATTTTCTCACTTTCCTAACCCAAGATACTAGCCTGAACTATTGTTTGTGTGAGCTCAAAAAAGAGTAATGTGATTGATTTTATTATCGCTTGATTCTTAGTGTACTTTATTATTAGTCTTGAGAGGGGGAGTGGACGTATGAAATGTAATAAGACTCTGACTCAAGAAACCATGCAAAATATGCTCTAAATATTCAATTCGATGAAGAGTATTTACACTAGGAGAGGTTTCTTTTGAACATCCATGCACTAAAATTCAAATAGCACAGTTCAACTTTAAAGATTCAGAATTCTATCTACCTTTTTTTAACAGTCTATGAACTGAAATTTTCAGAATTAACTCAGCTAGATGCAGAAAAACTAAAAAAAAAAAAAAATCTTCTCTAAAAACTAAAATTCTTTTGACACTAACTTTTCAAACAAGAGAAAACAAACATAAATTCCAGCTTAGTAAACAAGCATAGGGATTCAGTCAAGGAGAGATACTAATGACCAAAAAACTCTGCAACCAAAACACAATCACAGTAGTGAACAACAAATTTTGGCTGAGTAATGCACTGTCTCTGAGTAAAGACAACGTTAATCCAGAGACTAACGCACTGTATTTAAGGAGAGGCAGCGTTATAACACACTGGAAAACCCACAGAGGTAGCGTTAGCCAGGGTAAAGTTCTTCAGATGGTCAAACAGAAACAGGATTGAACTCTGCGAGCTTTTGAAATGTCTACTGGGCATAAATACTGGTTGGAAGGGTCTGTGAATAGAGGAAAGAAGAAAGGAGGAAAGAAATAGTCCCGAAACTATGGGGAAACTCCCTAGCAGAGTCGCCAATTCTTCTATAGGGTAAAATTCTTGGGTTGCTGGTTATCGTATATCCCTCTTAGGGCTTTCCGGTGCCTGAGGCAGACAGTAAGATTAGTTGTATAGTTCACAAAGATGGCATATACATGTTCATATTAACTTAAAACAAATTGATAGAATAAGATAGAAGATTACCTCTTTAATGATCTTGGATTCCCTTGGAGAGAATTAGGCAGCAAAGCAGATGTTCTCCTTCACTAGCTCCAAATCTTAGCCCTACAATCAATTAAAGCACCCGTGTAATTTCTAACATAACATACATTTCCTATCAATTAAGCCAATATATAATAAACATTTAAACTATGCCCATCTAATCCATTCATCTCATGCTATATAAGTGATTAAATAATAATGACAATATCAACGCATAGAATGGACAAAACAGTTACAGTTCTATTGATTTATAAAAAGGAGGATTACAACCGTCGGCTGTACCAAGCCCTCCTCAGCCTTCCAATCTCTCTATCTCTCAAAGTGGTTATGTCTTGATCAACAAGTTCTCAATGAACCTCTTTGACCTTTGACCTTCACACTACAACAATGATCTCTACTTCACAAGTATTCAAAAACTTTGACAATCCTTCAACCTTGAACCAAGAGCCTTCAACTCCATTTTATAGGAGATGGAGAGAGAAATCATTGCCCTTCTCTTTCCACCAATTCTGAATAGAAAAAACCAAGATGTTTCCCCAACCTCCATGCTTTTTCCTTCTTTAAGAGTTTAGTTGTTTATGGCAAGGCCCAATAAGAGATTAGTGCTTTGCAGTTTCCTTTTTGTATTGACTCTCTTGTGAGAAAAAGCTGGAGATTCAAATCATTCTCCGTGAGTTTTTCCCGTTTCAAACTTAAAACATGGGTAATGCTGCCATCTAGTGTAAACAGAGCATTTCCCTAGCCACTAACGCGGCCTATTCACTGATCAGCTACGTTGTAACGCTCTTGTGTTGTTATAGTGAGGCGTTACCTTGGCAGAAATAGGTTTAATTTAGGTCTTTGTATTCCTTCCATATTTATCTTCTCCTCTGAGCTGATGAGGAGGTATTTTGACCTGTAACAGTTAGGGAACAAAGGATTATCATTTGTATAAATTTTCTGAATAATGATTAATTATCCACCGAGACTATCCTGATCACATATCAATTCGAATTCATATGCAACACATAATCTCTTCCACTCAGATCATCACACATGCGGAAATAAAACAAGTGATAGCACATCATTTCATCATACACATTAACACAGTATGTATGGGGAAATATTATAGCTGAAAACCCCGCAGCTATTGTGTATATTATAATGGAGAAAACATGTAACAAAATCAGTACAATACTCCTCACAAGTACTCAGTACTTTCTCATAAAGTTACACACAAACTAGCTTGGTTTTGAACAAGTCACTGGTTCAAAACTCACCACTAATTGCCTTGCCTCTATTGCGCAATCATGGCCTGTCTAAATAGATATCCAAGGTTCGAATCTCCTTGGCTTGACAGTGCAATAATCATGGGAAATTCCTCCAAGTGTGGTGCAAATCTCATGCACAACTGATGTCGCCACTGATAGCTAACTCCACCCTTTCATCTACCTCTTTCAATGGTCTCCACTGAACTGTCCATGCACTGTAGTGAACTGATGTGTTCTTGAGTTGAATAATGAGTTACTAATTAATGAATTAAATAATATTTAATTCACTCCACTCATAACTAGTTGATTAGCTAGTTAAACTAATCTCAACTAATTCAACTAAATTAAATCGAACACAACTCCACTAGCTGTCTCATTAACTCCACCAAACTTCTACCACTGAAGTCCTAACTGAAGTCAACCATGCATGATTCCATCAAACCCTTAGGAATAGCGTAATTCCTCTATCATATGCATGAGCCACTTCCAAGGCTCGAACTGAAGTGCTCCAAGAGAGTAAACTGTTGTTTAGAGTCCAAATATTATTAAGGGTAAATAATATTTGACTTCCCTATTTTAAGGAGAGGCAGTCTAAAAATAGACTTCGACCTATAGGTCCAAAAAATAGAGTCCCATCTATTTTTACCAACATGACACATACTCCAAGAATCTCATACTGCAATCCTCGGACCATGCTCCATATGTCTAAAAATAGACATAGTCTAAAAATAGATTTTGCGCCAGAATTTGCCTGCGGGCCCACTTAGTGAAGGCGACTTCATTTCACTACGCTCCATCATCTTGCTGCATTTTCAACACTCCCTCTCAGCAAGATATGGATTATCTGCAACCCCTATCCTGCCTCTGTGGAATTCGAACTTGCTCCTGGTGATCGCCTTCGTCAGATGTCGGCATCCTGATCCTCCGTGGGAACATATGAAAGCATCATGATTCTCCGCTGAACACAATCTCTGATATGATGGTACCTGATGTCAATGTGTTTGGATCTATCATGAAATACTGGATTAGCCGAGAGTTTAATGCAACTCTGGTTATCACAGTAAATCATTGTAGGCTCCAAATGCAACCCGAACAATCCAACGAGGATCTTCCTCATCCAAATAGCCTCGCATGCAGCCAAGCTAGCTGCCATGTACTCGGCCTCTGGTGAACTGAGTGCCATGAATCTCTGCTTCCTGCTGTACCAAGAAACTGCTATCGACCCAATGCTGAAAAC